>JAPYZR010000732.1:0-34979 GCA_030522945.1 Trichopria nigra | reverse complement strand
TTTGTCAAAACGGCCACCCCCCTGCGTATTTCAATTTTTGAGATAAAATGATTTACAAGGGCTTAAAATTTTCCTTGAAATGTCTATTTTTTAAAGCCGAATGGTGTTTTTTGAAAAAACAAAATGGTGGACCTATTAAGTGGCCGAAAGTGAGAAAAGTAATGAAAAAATTACATTACTTCAAAAAAAAAAACAATACAAACGATCATACAAAAAATATGTAATAATGCCCAAATTGTAGAGTTAAATATGGACTATTATTATAGTACCATATTTAACTCTAGGAATATAATAATATTCCTAGAAAATAGGACTATAATAATAGTCCATATTTAACTATTTAACCTATTTTCTAGGAATATTATTATATTCCTAGAGTTAAATATGGACTATAATAATAGTCCATATTTAACTCTACAATTTGGGCATTATTACATATTTTTTCTATGATGATATTATTATAGTCCTATTTTCAGTATTCAATTAAACGATTCGAAACAAGTTTATAGTTAGCTGCCATTCAATTCAAACGATGGCTACACGACATGGATTACCTATCGTCCGTTAATCAACTCTTATATTGTCAGTCATGCCAACAATTGCTCTTGTACTCGTTTCTTTTTATATACAGGGTGTCCCAGAACTGGCGGATAAAATCTCAGGAGGAGATTTTTCATGAAATTTGAAATCAAAAAGTCCTGTACCAAAATTTGATCCGACGCATAGAATTTGAATGGCGAGCAATTGAAGTTTAGAAAAAAAAAATTACTGTTTTTGAAATAACTCGGATCATTTTAAACCTATATTAACGGTTGAGGGTGCATTTTAAAGATTTTTTTCAAGCTCAACAATTCCTCTTTAAGAGAATATTATCTGAGACGAATATTTCGCTAGTTATGGCCTCATAAAAGGAAAAAATTGCCATTTTTCGCGTCTAACTCATTTCGGTAAATAGCTAGCGAAATATCAAAAAAAAGTATCACAAAAAAACACAAAGTTGTAGAGCTTGAAAAGACGAAGAATTTGCGCCCTCATACGTTTCGTTTCGATAAAAATTGAGCCTGTGGGGAGACGTTAAATCTTAGAAAATTAGTGAAAAACGCCCTCTATGGCCTCCTGAAATTTTATCCGCCAGTTCTGGGACACCCTGTTTATATATAAAGGTGATAATTTTAAATTGTATTATAAAGGTTAAAAAAACCCTGAGGAGGATATCAAAAAATGGATATCAAAACGTAGGTTAAATAAAGATGAATTAATTGAACTGAAATGGCCATGATTATTTCAATTACTTATGCATGTGTGTGTGTACTTGATAATGCAGATTACAATCTGTATGTGTATATATATATATATATATATATCGTTTTATATATTGTTATCGACCGAAATAAAATCATGTGTTTTCTTTTTTATACGCCTTGATTAGGCCTATCGCAAAAATGCATTGCTCACGTTACATTTCTTTTTTCAACAAAACCTAAATAAAGTTGCTTTCAAACGTAAAGAAAAGATTATTTTATTGCCGATTGTTTATCATACAATGATGACGGAAATCGGAGCAAAATAAGTAACATGAATACGAAATTAACACAGAATACGGTTCCTTGATAAGGTATCGCAATTCTTCTTCATCTAAAATTTTAATATATAAAATTGTAATTAATTTTAAAACGATTTCGTTGAAAATTGACGTAAATTAATAAGAAAAATGCGCAAAACCGTCCGAAAATAGATTGGAACTTGAAAATGTATCTAGTTTAATTTGAATTTAACGTTACAGATCTCTTGAAGAAACTTATGATTACAAATTGTCATTTACGAAACGTTAATAGTGATTGCTCATTAAATAAATATCGAAAATATTCCCTGCTACATCCTGAAATTAGGGACAGATGTGTAGTTTCATTCGAGACAACATGAAAGTTCCTTAAGAAACGGTCAGTTTAAAGTTTTAAAATGTTACAAAAGATTTGCAGGCAAATAAAAATATACATTTGTCTTTCAATAGTATTTTTATTGTCATCTATAATGCCTGCGCGTAAATGCGAGTCTCACGTCCGTAAAGACTGTATGAAAATAATAAATACAAAATCAGCATGTATATTTACAAGTTCTTAAACTTAAGCATTATTTCTTACGTTGTATTATTGTATTATATTAAACTAATTCCAATAAATACAACACGTCTCCTTTTACCTACTCGACTTCTTCAACCAAGTATAAAACACACAATAATACATTACAGATCATAGCATATTACAAAAATATGAATCATTTACTTGAGAGGATGGCCTATACCACTTTGAAAAATGAACTTTTTGTTCGCATTAAATGCATGATTGAAGTAATTCTCATTTTTCATTCTCAGGGTATAGGGTTTCCCCTTAAACTGAGTATTTTTTTTTTTTTTTTTTTTGTAAAATACACAAGTATAAATACACGGACACTCTTTCTCAATAGCATGTGGTTTTTCGCACGAATTCCACAATTAGCGTAAATTCGAAATTGGCCGTGTGATAATTTAAAACCTAATTTTGGTCTGAAATACATGATCTACGAAAATAAACACAATCTTCGATATAAAAATAGGTTTATGTTGTGTCATTCTAAAAATGGCGTCTTACACAATTACACTTGCATTCCATAATTTCATTGTTTACTGAAAATGTTGAAATTGAATATTTCTCATATGTGTACCATATTACTAAGGATTTACAATTTCCAGCTTTCGAAATAGCATCCAATCGAAGATTTACAAAGAATAATATATTATAATGTACAACAATCCTCCATTGTCCAATACACAATTTATGTAAAGTTATTCGAAACGGCAAATATTTCTTCGTTCATACAGTACGTTTGTTTGTTTTTTTTTTTGTTTGAAACCGAGTCTTTGAAATCACAGAAATGTCACGAAGAATTTATTGTATTCTGTTTGTATATAGCTCTATATATATATTCCGTATATAGAACTAGGAAAAGTTAGGAATATCAACTTTGACATTGCGTTAAGTTTCAGTCATGTTAAATTGATGTTGGTCGCAATATGTCATGTGATACTCAACGAATAAAACTTCCTCGTACTATGTTGTAAAATTGGTCTGAAGCACATTCTTAATTGTGCTTCAATATTTGCAAACAATTATCAAAAGAACTTTACATGTAAATTGGTTCGCGAGTTAAATAAATGCGGCAGTATTTATTGATTAAATAAATATGGCACAGACAAGTCCAGTCAAGCAGGTGGTAATCGGCAAAGACCGTAAAATTAACAACCTTATCTGCTAGTAGCATCCCCGAATTCATCAAGGTTTTCTGTGATGAATATAATTAATTAATTAACTAATTACAAAAAAATGACTTTTATACATTTAAGTTAGCTATGAGATTACGTAAATATAGTTAGTTTTCAGATACCTATTAGTCCTAACTTATTATAGAATATATTCCTATACATCCTATATATCTATATCCTACGATAAAAATAAATAAATTAATCAACTAATTACAAAAAAATGACTTTTATACAGTTAGCTATAGGTTTACGTAAATGTAGTTAGTTTTAAGATACCTATATTAGTCTTAAGTTATTATAGAATATATTCCTATCTATCCTATATATAAATCCTATAACTACGCATAAAAATTAACAATATCGACGATTAACAATAGCGATATTCAACGTTGAAAATCCGTGGCATTCTGAACGCGAATGAATATACATATATATATTGACTCGCGTTCAGAATGCGATGCATACATATATATTATTACATAATGTAAGACCGATCCACGGATAATTCCTGACATTCTAAGACACAGCTCAGGTCCCCGACGTACATTTTCGAAATCCTCGCGAAAATACGAAATGATTATGCACGATACATGCAAACAAAGTCTTTATTACACCGCGATGAAACTGGTCATCAATACTGCGGATTGGGTGAATTTCCCGCGAAATCCCTTTGATGATTTTGATTCTGCATCGGACCTGGGGGACTCGGCCTTCCGGGATCTCTGTACTGGTGGGGAATTGGTGGACCATTCGCACCGCCCGGTCCTGAGGATTTGTTAGCATAATTTCCCCTAGACGTGCCCTGGTAACTTCCATAGGCCGAATCATCGCTGCGCCGGGACATGTGACCGTACATGCTTTCCGGCCTCCGCGACATCGAGTTGCTGTCCGTCGCTTGTGGACTCTGATGCTGATGCGGTTGCGGTTGTGGATTCGAGTTCTGAGGTGGTTGCTGATTTTCCCGAGGAGGTGGCGGCCCCTGAGACTGCTGCGGGTTCTGGCTCGTTACTGGAGGTGGGGGGACTGGTGCTCTTCCGTAAATTCCCGATGCCGACATCCCATTATCCGCCCCTCGTGATAGGTGTCCGTAAATTCCATTCTCCCCACGATTGCCGATATTCGTCGAAATCCCGCGAATTCCGTATATGCTCTGCGTGCACTGCTGCAGCTGGTTCTGCATGTTCTGGTTGGTGCTGTTGTGATTTTGAGAGGAAGGCACCGGCGGAGGACCTGGAGGGTTCTGGGTGGTTTGCGTATCGCGAGCCGAGGTTGATGGATTTTGCGTCGATCCGATTCTAAGCGAGGGATAGAGGCTCTGCGCCGGAACCAAAGGTCCAGGCTTGGGGATAATGAGGCCTTCGCGAGGAGCACTAGTCGACTTTGCGTAGACGCTCTGTGATCGATTTAAATTGGCTCTGGTAAGTGGAGGTGATTTGCAATAAAGCGATTTGGTTCCTCCATAAATCGACTCGACGCGATCAAAGGTAGTTGGCGGAGAACTATACAACGTATTGGCAGCGCCTGCTACTGGTCTGTACGTCGCATAAGACCCGGAGAATTTTGGAACCGGTTTATCCAGGTCATCGTAGGTGTCCTCGTCTGAGCGCATTGAGGAATTTTCGCCGTCGTCGATGTCATGAGAATTCCTGGATCGTTTTGGATTCAGCACGTAGACGTGGAGGAGAGAAGCCACAGCTCCGCCAAAAATCGGACCGACCCAATAGACCCAGTGGTTATCCCAGCGGTTCATCACGAATGCAGGACCCAAGGCTCGGGCCGGATTCAGATAAGGACTCTGAAAAATAATTAAAGATGTTTTGCATTTTTAAAACCTGGCGAGAAATTAATAAAATAAAAGTTGATGAAGAATAAAAAAAGATATCGATAATATTGACTCGGAAATATTAGATTGAGTATCTATTGTCGTATGTCATTCGTTAAATAAATATACTTTAATAAACAAAGTTTAATCCATAATTTATTCACGACTGTAATTAGTGGCACATCCTGCCTTTCAATAAAACATAAGGGCAAAAGGAAGAGTACCAGATTTTTGCATTTTATTTCATTACGTGATACTGCTGTTCAGTCGAGCAGGTGAGACCCATCTAAAGATTTCGAGGTGAGCGGCAGGTGTTCTACGTACAAATGCATTGCTCCGCCGGGACACAAAGGAAGCGAAATATATTTCAGCGTAAAATCGCTGAATTTTCATCGATAAAATCCACGTGAAAAATGTACCGACTAACTTCTGTCTTTCATAAATAACAATACTTTTCTCTGAAATTAAGGACTAGCCTCTAACATTTGTCTGTTCTAAGCTCTCATAAGTCAGTCAGTATGTATAAGTATATCTATTGAACTATAACTATTTAATGCATAATTGCTTAAAATATTCGTATACATTAGGTACAATGCGGCACATGCTAACCGAAGGGAATACGACTAAGAAGCTAAGGTCATGAAATATGTAAACATATAAATTTGAAAATCTCCTAAATTGTAGGATCTTGGATGACATGAATATGCCAGGAGTCTATGCAGCAACGTATTGTTCAACCGGAAGCTTTGTTTTCAACGATACGCTTTAATCTAATATTATTAATTTTGTAAGTAACGAAAAAAACAAAACAAACGAGTAACAGCTTCAATCTTATGGTATTATTGATGACTTAAGAAAATTATCAGATAGGAATATAAAAAAATTAATTACCGAAACAAGAGTAGCAGCTGTGTATGCAGCGGCTAAAACACCGGCTGGTTTTGCAGACATCGTCGATGATAGAGATTTCGGGGCGTCAGCCGAGAAATGCGCCAAGACGATCAAGACTGACAAAGCCAATTCGACCAAAAGCCTCTCGATCGTTCCGTTGGTTCGGACCGAAGAACTCAATGCTTGACTGCCCGACGGCACTGTTACGCTGAAAACAAAAATATTCATTTTAGAAATTCAGTTGATGAATAAAATGTTCTAGTTCGCGAATTGAATATTACCTTGCCTATAAATTATCTTACGGTTATATTTTAATTGCTAACATCTATTTACAATTTTGGTTTCTTCGTCAACACCAATAACTGACCGCATTAGTTACATCTATAATGTTGTCAGATAAAAGCACCAATTAGATTCCGTGTATACAATCAGGTAACTAGAAATGTCGGTTGACGATCAAATAACATGTTACCAAAACAATGGATGGGCTAATGAATGGACATCGAGAAAAGAAGCGCCGGCTTTATTCAATTGTTTTAGCGGATCTTGGTGCTTATCGCATTTTCTCACGGCACGAATCATCTTGTCTGGTACGTATAAAAACATGTATTTAGTGCAATCTAGCGCCATGCTGATTCGCGCGATATAGATGCAAATTTATATATATGTATATATATACTCGCGCACATGTGAAAGTGCTTGGTCGCAGAATCTCAAGTTTCCCCGAATGTATAACGGAGGCAAAAAATGTTTTACTGTGTCTTCTCCCTCTCTCGACGTTTTCACGAATAAATAATTATGCTGATCGCATATGGCCGCCTTATGGAGAATAACCTAAGCGAAGAAACTATGCTACGATACAAATGTCGGAGTTAGGTGTGATAATATACGATGATTTTCTCCTTGCGCGGCCAACCGCGGCTGATCGAACAAAACGTTCCCCGCGGCGCCACGCGCTGGTCTCAGTCCCTGTGGTGTAATGTTTATATTAGCTGGTGCTCTCGTCCCCCTTCACCGAAAACGCGCCAATTTCCACGGCCTGTATAATCACACGGGGTCGCGACTCCGTACGACCTTTCGTATCGTCCCCTAAGCGCAAAGTGATAAACCACATGCATAATCCTCTATGTAAATGGGAATGCCGAGAACTTTAGGAGAACCCGCGGTCGACCGCGGTAGAATTCATCGTCCCACAAGGACCATCTATTTTTCGCGCATCATTGACATCGTCATTTCATTTCTTTTATAATTCATTTCAGTATTTTTCAAAGTTAATGAAATTTCTCGTCCGTTACTGGATAGCCGATTTTTTACGGCCCTTTTCGATCAGACTTGCGCTTTAAAATGTCAGGTTGTAAATACTTCAACCGCGCGGTGATTCACGAGCGGGCGATCATCTCTCATTTTTATTCAGAGACTCTTATATGTATGTATATATTACTTTAATCAATAAAACGCAAAATCGAGTGACGCCATAGCCCGCCCCTTCGCTACTTAAAGTCCCTCAAGCATTTGAGATCTGGAAATTAATTCACCGCGAAAGCGAAACTCGTGGGAAGAGAACACAATACTTTGTAATTGAATTGACCATGCGGATTCTTGTAGTCGTTGATCAGATTTTTTACTTGGGGTATTCGAACATTGCATGGGATCCAAGTATAGTTTCGATCCTTTTTTTTGCAAGGACTCTTGTGTCTGAAACCGACATTGTGACCTAGGTATTTGTCGTATTGTTCTACCAATGCTTAGTGCTTTGCTTGATTTTCAAATATATGTTTGTAACAAATACATCGATGTGTACAGGAAAGCTTTGAATGTTGCTGTCCGATAGGAAAGAAATTACTTGTAAAGTTAGAATGAGGTTATAACAATGAAGTTATACTATGAGGTTACATGCGTATATGATGAAGAGGTAGGTGATGAAGACGGGGCAATTAGGTGTCAATAACGAGGATGCCGACTGCATGGTTGGGAAAGACCATAATGACAACATAAACTGATAACAAGGATGATAAAAACCAGGAGGGCTCAATCTATTGTAAATTTTGCATTAGTAACTGTATATTTAAATAAATATGGACAAATAGAAATTGATGGTCCACTGGGCATATACTTGTTATAACGTTCAGCATATTTCAATTGACACTTCGACCATTAACACGAGTGAATATCTCATCAGTATACAATAAGTGGACGAGTTCTATCAACACCTGTAGTGCTGTATTTAATCCCGTAGACGTGGGCCCAGTGCACGGGATTAATCTCGGTTTAAACGCCACTTGGGGGGGGGGGCTCGAACGATTTCGTCCGTGCCCAACGCAACTCTATGCAAATGAAGACTCTCCCACGGTCGCGAATTTAGGAAAGCGGGCCACGTGCATTCGAGATCTGTCAACAATGACCATTGATAGGTTTGCATGGTATATACCACCGACGAAAAAAAAAATCAGGAAAAAAATTGCGGATAAGAGGATTTTCGGTTTGTCGCGCCAAGTTTCGCCCTCGATTTCCCACATGGTGCGGACGTTGGACGTTAAGAATCCCACGTGGGTTTTTACGGAAAAGGTGTTCGTTTGTGACCGTTCCCCGAGGAAAATCTTTCCCTCGATTTACGTTGGATTTCGGTAAATCGATTCATCTTCTCGACACACTGTACGAGGGATGCTTTTCAATCCGATTATATCGTGAGTCTTTCTCCACTGGATGATGCCGGCGATTTATTACATGTGGAACCGTATTTGAACGTTGACAAATATTGTACAAGTCATAACGTCCGGGTGATAAAATATCCGATGCTTCTTAATTCCAAATAAAAAAAAAATCACTACTTTTCTATATATGAGGTCTAGATATGACATTTACGTGCTCGACTTCATTTCAAGCGTGCCGAGAAAATACAGTTTTAGTCACGTACGTTTTTCTGTACGAATAAAGTCGTCACGCCCAATTTATGCACATCTCGAATACTGCAATATTCTTGGCCATGTACACACGTGGTATAAAAGAAATAATTTATATCATCTTGAAAAATATAAACGCCACGAAAACCCAAACGAAGCGTCGACGAGCCAAGAAGGCTGAAAAAGCGCGAAATAATAAACGACTTCTGAAAATTCATTCCGCAAATTGAGCGAATTAAAACGAAAGGAAGGAAGACATGAAACCATGACCGATGCAATTGAGCCAATTCATAAAAACTTTCGCATATATCCCTTTAGTTCTATGCCGCGGTTGGTAGAGGGATAGCGAAAGCGGCCGATGTATATATACACATATACATGAATAAACGTATACGTATATGCAGTGTGCACTTTGTATGGTGAACCACCGACTGTAACCTCATCAAGGGAGTTTAATCTCGTCTGCGAGCGTTCTCAACTCAAGTGTCCAACATGTTTTTGCAATTCACACGCTTAGCGTGCGATGGAAGTTATGGAGGAGTGTTCGTGTCGTGCATGAACTACAAATTTCTCGAGAAGAAACATCGTTCGAAGTCAAAGTTACATATATTATATATACACATATATAAATACACGGCACATAAGAAATAGAATCCAAAAATTATAAATAAAATTCAACGACAATTCTTTCCCATATGAAATCTTAACATTTATTGCGACAGGTTCATTAATGTGACTAGGTGTTTGCTTGAAACGGAGGAAAATCTCATTATTCTCTTTGGAACATATGATCACGAGCTTCCGCACACATGGGCAATGTGGGGCGGTAAGCAACTTCTCACCCCAAGTAGCGCCCACGGGCACAAGTGGGCGGCGAGAGGGCGCGAGAGTGAGAGAGAGCGATACGTTTTAAATAAATTTCGATTCAAGTGGCTAGCCCAAATAATAAAGCTAGTACGTCGATCCCCCGATCGCGTTTAACGAGCTATTGATACCCCCTTCCTCATTCACCTTAGAGCAACGAACTCGTCGCGCGTACCGCATATATCGCGCCCTACACGTAGCTATATCGTCGGGAGAGAAATTCCCCTTCCTTCATCTCGAATGATCTCGACTTCGTCATCCTGAAATTCGCACGTGATGGAAAATTTGCACTACTGCCGAGGGTTCAACACGCGTTTACGATCGTTAATGCAGCCTTCACAAAATCGCCTGTATGCAACTAATTTCTGGACAAGTATTCGTTCGTGAATGCAGTGTTTCTGGTCTCGTAATCAGGGGCTACTGAGCTTAAATTATGTAATGGGTTTTAAACATCTACGTGAAACACCCTCGTAATTGACCCTAATTTCTTTCCCACCCCTCCCACTCCTTACTCTTAACATTTTTTTATTCACTTTTGAATTGATCGTTTGTCGTGATCAGGTTATTTTCAATCATCTTTTGTGTAGAGTGATAAATTACAATCCACCTTTCCGAGAACTTAACCATGACTGAGGTACAAAAATTATTCCTTCTTATGACAGTAGGAAACTGATGAATGTGACCTTCTGGTCCAATACATCTATCACTGCTGGATATTCAGGAGAATGTGATGCCTAACAGAGACGTCATTTGATGCCCAAAAACGAATTAAATTTATTGCTACAATTGCAAATGCTATTCTACGTATTGCCCAATGCAAATATATCGACATACGGCGAATTAAATAAGGATTGCCTACAAGCAGTTGATGCGTTGGTATCCTAACAAAAAAAAAAAGAGCAGTACGACGGATCGTACCAGCCCGAGGTTGGGACTACCGAAAGCGTGAATGGCCGTGAAAAGAGCCGTACAGGAAGAGGCAAATTTTAAGAACAATAGTGCGAATTTAAAAAGAAACGAAGAGAATGAAAGAAAGGAGGAGATTGTGTATAGACACAGGTACGTGGAATGAGCAAACCTCCCGACAAGTATTTTACAATGCACATCGCCAATTCTTCTTCTGTCCAGTCGAAGGCCCTTATGAGTCGTCTCGATGTAGATCCGTGGATAAAAATACCATCCTTTCTTTTCATACGCAGTATGGCAGTCGTGCATAAAATGCTGGAAAAAAAGTGAC
Organism: Trichopria nigra; assembly: GCA_030522945.1. Taxonomy (NCBI): domain Eukaryota; kingdom Metazoa; phylum Arthropoda; class Insecta; order Hymenoptera; family Diapriidae; genus Trichopria; species Trichopria nigra. The sequence continues at coordinate 23,967 of JAPYZR010000732.1, read as the reverse complement.
AGGAAACGAACGATAATGTTATACTAATGTCAGGTACTTTGTGTTTAATGTATGCTGCATACGGCATCTACGAAAAAAAAAACTTCACAAACGCGTTAGTCAATAGACCAGTAATTGATGTGGTGGTTTTATTTAGAAAAAAAATTATTGTCCTAAACGCTTGAAGTTGTATCAAACTCCAACAAGAATAAAGTTACTTTACAAGAAGAAAAGTACCTACTGTAAGGAGTTGCTTATGATGCTTTGGAATCTACTTAAGAATAATAGTTTTTCTTTTGGTATAGGTTAAAAATTACAAAATTTAAATCAAAGGTCGATCTAAATGGAAACTTGAAAAGATTACAAAAAGATTGCTGGTCACGGCATTCAACAGACCTTGGGTCCCCTCGGGTCAGACGTCTTATGCCCTTCCGCAGGGTGCTTTTCGAAGGCGGAACATCTGCCGAGCGTGTCCCGAAGAGAATCATTTATATAGGGCTAGGAGTTCCTTTGTAACGGCGACTTACGCGGATCGAGAGTTCGAAAGGACGACGAGTGCGAGGATCCCTTTGTATAAGATGCGGCAAGGCACGTGTTTCTTCGAGGAACGGTAGGTATACGAATATGTACATTCACCGATTTATTGAATCCCTGTGGAGGATCGAAACGATCAGTGGGCCAGCTGCTAAACCATGGCCCTTCTTTCTTCCCGGTCAATAGAAATCTTCCGCCAGACACCGGATTCTATACTACGAAAAGTGCAGAAGCGTGAATTGTCCTCCGAACGCCTGCAAACGGCTTTGCACTCTTTGCAACTTTGGAAAACATGTTATGCTTAATCAAATAACTATAACGATGAAATGGCATTTTAAATCTCCTATAGGCGAGCTGCTCTTACAAAGCCCCGCAAGCGACAATATGTTAACGCAGCACGGAAATTGATTATTTCAAGTCAAAGACAATGACTTTTACAATGTGCAATCTGAAAACAGGATACAATTTCGAACTGCCAAGTGTAGGGATACGAACCGGTGAAGCTGTTCAAAATGTGACTAAAACTATAAATGACACATTACATTCGTTGCATTGTGCCATTGTATCCGAGCCAAGGACCAATGTGTGCAATTGTCGTAATTAAAAGTTTCGAAAATAATGATGGCAGGATATCATACGCCATATTTTCGAAACTTTGGATGACAGACGGAACCAGATTTGTATACAGGAAAAAAAAAACAGAGAATAAAACATAACTGGTCGATGACGTTTTTTCTTGTTTTTTTTTTTTTTGTTAGGAAGGCTAAAGCGTACGGAATGATGTTCCCAATTACTGGGTCACCCTATATAGATAGAAGACCGGCTGTAAGGTTCTTAAGAACGAACACGGTGGTTACGACCATCTGTTAGTTTTCAATTCGGGATCTGGCAAGACAGACCTTCCGAAATATGAGTAGAGCACTTCTTTCTCGATACACGGATGAGTCTATATATTTCTTTATGTCTCCCCGAGTCTTTTTTTTGCGCCATTTTATTCATGGCCTTTTTGGTGACTGGATTTTACCGTATACTGATTTAATGTCTTTTTTATCAGTATGCTTTTTAACGATGGTTTAATGTTGTAGCGTTGAGTTAAAACACGTTAACATAGAGGCCACTCTTTCTTTAAAGGTCTATATACATTTTAGAAGAAATGAAATTTCTTTTTTCTACGTTACGGTTCACGCTAGCTGCATTTTTAGGACACTTGTTTGCAGTAGATAGTAAAAAACCTAAATAAGACTGCAACTAACCGCGTTTATAAAACAGCTGGAAAGAACGATTTGTCAAGCGCAAACTAAATGATACGCAGGCACATGTTTCACGTTGCAAAGAGATTATTTTTCTTTCCCTGCTCCAAAGTTAAGTTTATTTTTAGCGCGAGTTTTTGCTGTTGAGGGCCAAAATATTTCGGTACTTCGTCGAAAAATTCCCAAATAATGATTATTTGATTTTTGCCCTCTGTATGATTCGTAAAAAATCGAGAAATTGTATATAATAAGAAAATTATTTTTTTTTCAACTTTTTCTTGGGTTCTTTTTTATTTTATTTTCTTTATTTTTATTTATTTTATTCTTAGTTGAAAAGTTAACTTTATCAACTTAAAAGTTAAATGTTAAATGACTTAAATTATAACTAAGTAGTTGAGTTTAAATGAATTAACTTTGTAAACTTTTAATTCAACTTTTTAACTATAACTACCAAAATTAAAAATCTAAACGCAACAGCTAGAAAATATAAAGACCCGACAGAACAACTTTCAAAGAACCGAAGGAAATTCGCTCGCGCTGCAGCCGGAGTAAAAGAGTGCTATTTTTCAAATTGATCTGTGCCTGCACAAAGGGAGTTTGAATAATGGCATTTGGACCATAACAAAAAAGGAGACTAATCGGGTGCGCATGAAAGGAAAATTTCTGTTTAGAAAGGTGCTCTACACAAGTACACACACATATATATATATATATATATATATATATATGTAATGCGGCCTTAATGCGAGCGGCTACCTGATCCACCTGGTATTCGAGGCCTGTTCTCCGAAACGAATCTCGTTTGGCCGAAACTTTATCTGGCCATGCGTGGGTGGGGTCGCTTTTACGATAAATCGTTCATTTATGACTACTAAAAATTCAAGACTACCCATCAGAGATCCGAAACGTCAGATATAGTAGGTCTTCTTATGTGCATTTTTGTTTACATCTATTACTGATTGATGACCCGCAGCGAACTTGCTACAATTTTTCCATTTTCAGCGCTGCAGACCTTTGAAAACTTCCGGTTTTTTTGTTAATAGTTAATTGATTAATCTTTTTTCGGAGTTTTACATATCAGAAAGTTTTAAGAGACTCACAAGAAAATATGACATTTTTTCGAGTCATCATTTTTCAGTTCTGAGGAGTTCTACGAGCCCGAAACAAACACTAAAAGGTGGGCAAAAGGCAATATTATTTGACCATATATAGGAGAAAATGCTAAAAATTACCTTTTTCAAAACATGTTTAGTTACCAAAACAGTGAAAGTTCAAATTCAACCGAAGAAGAAGCCATGCTAATCCTTTTGTATTTTTGGAAAATAGACACAGACTTTTTAAACATATGTTGAATTTTCACGCTTTTTCCAAATGCTTTTAGGATAGTGAAGGAGCACGCATATCTGTTCATGCTGCGAGATAAGTATAGGCGTTGTGTTTATTCAGTCGCCCGTAAGTCTCTTATCTAGATGTGAACTCGGAAAGCTCGGCTCAAGACTTCATATCGAAGGCTTTCGCAAGTCACAGATATTGAGTATACCTTCTCAAACTTTCATCTTGGCGTTCATGAATGTCGAATATTGCTTAATTTGGGAAAAAGTGAAGTTATTTGTTTCCTCTCATATTATTTCGCCACTTTGATAAACTATAATTATTTATAGAAGATTTTCAAGATGGATATGGATCACAGAAAGGAAGTCCTTCTCAGATTGCACTTTGAAAGGCATCTGGAAATCCAGCATGAAATGGTGTCCAATTTGACAGCATATATATATATATATACTCTCTGTGATCCATATTCCTAGTCTAAATTTTTACATCGAATCGAAAGAAGTGCTCAATTACAATTGATTATTCAAAATACCATAATTTGCTATAACTTGAGTTTAAGACTTTGATAATGAGACGATAGTTTCTAGTATTGAAAAAAAAAATCAAGAAATAATTTGGGGTATGGTGAATTTAGTCTGAATTCTGATGGGGACCACGCGCTCTGCGTGTGTCCTACTGTCGTGACGTCACGGCCAACACACCTGCTTCCTCCCAGCTGTTTCCTCAAACCTCGATTCGTGGTGGTAAACTGTCTTTCAAATTTCTTTTATTATATGCACCTATCCGTTTGGTGCACTGATATATAGTGACGATTGCTATAGCACTTCCGTTAAGATATGGGTGTAAATTGATACTTTTCCGCCTTATCGTGTATTTGAATTGATAATGCATTATCAGGAACGTATACAAACAATTATGTAGACATCAGTTTCTGTTGAATGTTAACTTTTTCATTTTTTGAAATCATCGTCACGTACATTTTTTGAAATCAAATGCGAGTTTTGAGTCATCAGGTGAACTGATTTTTCATTATATAATAAACATTATACGTATTGAATCCATTTAACAATAATGGCCAAAATACCATCCTAAGATTGACTGAAATAAAATTGTCATGGATTTAAATCATTTTTTTAATTTTATATTTGTTGAAATATTTTAATTCCTCTTCTCATTATTTATGGGGAATTGGTACTGAAAAGTGCTACTTTCGGCCCGCTTCATATATTCTACTCATATTTTCCAATATACACTTCGGAAATGAACTTCATCGTGTAGAAAGGCATTGTTTTAAACAAGTTCCTTAGCAGGCGGAAATTGCCACCTTTCTGCCCTCGATGCACATTGTACCTGAATGTATATCATTTATTCTTGAAAGAAAATATGCCATTTAAAACTATACTATAATAGAAAAAAAACCACAAAAAATGTTTAATGGTGACTTTAAAAAAATCAGTCGTATTCGCATGGATAAATCGTAATTAAATGTCGGTAGCAATCGGAGTAAGAAGAAAGGTGCTTAAATTTTGCACATTTTAACTGCCCTTTAAAGTGCGGTAGCAATTTCTCACACGCGTTTGCTGGCACCATTTATCGTGTTTTTATTTATACCCCACCGTAGGCATCGGTGGCAACCACCGAGCGCGCTCATACAAGTTCGGCAAAAGAGCCGAACGATTCGCAGAACAATCCGAAACAACAATAGAGCGAGATCGACTCGGGATGACTCTCCTTCGCCCACGGTGTTTTATATACACCGCAACAGATGCACCCGCGCTCCGTCCCTCCTATATGTGCACTTGCCCCTTTCCCACACCGGCCTCCATTTTTTTATGGCAGACTCCGAAATCCCCGGAGACATTCTTCGAGTAGGGAAGACATCCGCGGCCTAGTTAACTACAGTATTGTTCGATTATTATTTCGGTACATATCACGCACTTGTTACCTCTTTGTGAGCTCATATGGTCAGATAGTCCCTGTCGAATGCAAGATGGCCCGATCGTCGTTTAGTTGTCGCTGAATATTCACCCCGATAATAAAACGATAAGCGTGTGAATCGGGCCCTTTTCTCGTTTCGGATATACTATAGTGAAATAATCCGTGAAAACAATCCGCGAGAATAACTTGATCAATTTTATACTAAAATTTCATTGCGTCACTTTCGATATTACTTGTCTCTCTGTATAAAGATCAGTGGCTTCACGTCAAGTAGTGGTTATTCTTCGTATAGTGTGACAATCCACAAAAAAGTTAAGTTGATGATTTACGTTGGTAGTTTACTATTCAGTAACAAAATAGATTTTAAATTCCAAATCTGCACTAATACGTGGACTCAGGTGTCGCAAACTTCCAATTGTTGTAAGAGAGTAAAACCAATGTGTATTTTAGGATGAAGAATGCTGAGCGTGAAGTTTTACAGCATCGTGAAATTTAACCGCGTGATGCGGTCAAAGCGAGTAGAAACGTATATAAGGCACGTATATAGAGCATATAATCGCACGCATAAAACGTCGTTCCCAAATTTCAAATAACACCGAGCACTGGTTCGTTTCGAACTCGACTCCCATGCTCGTAAAATATAAAAATAGCGACCGACGCTCTTGCGGTATAGTACTGGGACACGCATGACAAACACATTATACGTGGGAAACATTTCCAAGTTTTATAGACATCACGAGCAAGTAGTAACAGTTGAATTACAGTAAACATTGTTTGAAGGCACGAAAACAAATCTTTTTTAACCATTAAAACAATGCTACTTTTGGAATAAGTAGAAAGGAGGTAATGGGAGTTGCAGAATCGACACTTTGCCCCTAGCAAACGATGGTTTGAGGTAGGACATGGATGAACAATACAAAAGGACGATAGTGCAAATTATACCTATTAGAAACTCAAACATTGTCGTAACATTCAAGTATAGTGCCAGAAGCATTGATGAGTGTTTGGTTCAGTGAACTAGTTGTACCATATCCCTATTATCTGGACAATGCATCAAACTATTTCCTTTCTTCCGTTTGGTTTGCGTACAGAACTACAAAGTCCCATGAACCCTATCTGTTTACAACGCAACTTCCAAGTTCATCATTGTCTCTTGAAATGGACCTTCAAGAACCATCCCATAATTCAGTCACACCTAAAAAGTAAAGCGGTTCCAAGATCTTGTCCACTTGAACATCAGATTAACAAAAACCTTTGGATTTTTTAGAAGGATCGCGAATCATTGCGGAATTGGGAGTACGACAAAATATCTTGGGTATAAAGACACGAATGTAATTCAGGGATTAATGAAAAAAATGGGGGAAAAAGATCATTGGAAAGAGTTTGCGGAATGCTCAGTGGTTTATTTTAAATACATAAACACCTATATATACACACACGTCGGGGTGCACGTGGCGTTCCTCATAGCGCGACATCTGTAAGATCGTCAAATTCAACTCGCTCTCTCAAAAGTATTCATTATCTTCGTCTTCTTTCGCAATCCTTCACCGACAGCGGTCCATTTCTTTTTAGGTCCATGGAACATCTGCGGCAGCTGCAAGACGGTGGCCGCAGGACTCGAGGGCAGGTGCGTGACGGTCCTCTCCCTCGTCGTCACCGACGCCAATTACACATGCCTCTCTTTCAACTCTCTCTCTCTCTCTCTCTCTCTCCTCCTCCACCATTTTTTTCCTGGGTTCCTTCCCCATCTCTCTCTCTCTCTCTCTCTCTCTCTATCGCTTGCTCATTTTCAAGCCCAGTCGTTTTCGTTTCTTCTTGCAACTCGAATTTCTCTTGTATTGGCTCCTGCATCTTTTATATCGCAATTTCGATGCGATTGCTCGTATTTTTTTTTATATTTTTCTTTAAAATTTCCTCCTCTCGTTACAGTTTTTTTTTTTTAATTTACATTACGAGTTTTAAAGTTTCGAATGTGAAAGCGAAACAAAAATGCATTCAGAGACATGCTCATTTTCAAGTTGCACTGCTCCAAAAATTGTGGAATGTCACGACCCATTGGGCTCCAGTTTTAATAATCTAAGCGCTTCACCTTTTCGTTGGCCATCAAGTCGTATACGGCGCCGGCTGCTCCTTCTATAGTTGCGGTTGTTTCTTTTTCTCTATTCTTTTTCGGCTTGTTTTTTTTTGAAACGTTTCGATGGGTCGGTCGACACGGCACAGGGGCACCTTGGACGAATTATCATCGGCCACGTGCGGACGACGTCAGACACGAGCCAGCGTTTAACGCGTATATATATATATACATATATATGAGGACATCTTTACCGGGCCCACTATACTGACCATCGATAAGATTTCAACATCTGCTCTGGAAATTCTAAACCGCCTAAACTACCGATGCCTGCACGATAAACATGCCGCCGCGTAAAAATAAACCTCTTTCCAAAGCAAACTTGTAGGACTTCTTTTTTATCGTTCCTTGTGCGCGTTTTCAATCTTCATACGTTTTATATATATATATATACATTTCATTTTATTCCCTATATCTCCGCGGAGACAGTGACGATCGCTTTTATAACTCGATATAAAGAAGCGGTTCTAGAAGTAACAAAAAGAATAAACTATATTATATATAGTTGGATTTCTGCAAGAACTGCGGAGGCGTCGACTTTCGTGTCATTCGAGAAGCGCCTAATTGAAAAGTTAAAAGCTAAAATTAAAAATTTAACTTTAACGTTAATTCTGTCTTTGTTTTGATCTTCCAAGTTTTAGTCGGCTTTTTATCGAAGTAAATATTATGAGAGTTATTTATGTGCATCTCGGCGTGATCTATTGGGAATTGAACCCGTGAAATCTTAATGGGCTCATCAAATTATTCATTATTAAATGCCTTAAAAACTTGATGTAAACGACAGAATTTAAGAGTTGAGAAATTAATAAAGAGAGTAGTTTTATACGCTACAAATCGTAGGTTACACTGGAAAAAGATAACTTTACGTTCTTTATTGCAACATAATAGCAACATCAGAGAAGATCAAATCCCGACTAGCGACAGAGATAGTCTTCCACGAAGACTGACTGACGTGAGTGGAGACTGAGCAAACATTGAAATATCGTAGTCGGCAATACTGGTATAGTTTGCTGGATTACGTTATAGAATTGTTCATGACAGGATGTATAAGTGTATATATATATATATATATATATATATATATATATTCATGGAAGTACAGTCAGCGACGAAGCTATCAGCTATACCGCAGATCCTGATATGATTTTGCGAAATATGATGCCACACCGCTCCTAAACAGTATTTAGTTCTAAACCTTTTGTTTCTTTACTTCACGAGGGTGCTATTGTTCGATACTTCAGCACTTCCCTCCGTTTCCTATTCACCAAAAAACAGATTTTGACTTCACTCTAAATGTCGAAGTAGGATTCCATTTCTCTCGTCTTTGTTTAAAAACGTCGCAATCGCAACGTTCCACTTTTTAGGTCGCGCCACGCCGTCACGTATTTCAAAAATCAAGTCGAGATTAGAAGTATATGCTCTGAATAAAGTGACAGTTGACTCAAGTGGAGCTCACGAGTGACACTGTAACGAAGCGGCCATTGTGCCGACATCTTTTTCCCTTTTTATAAAACGCCTATCCAAAGTTTCGTATCTGATTACAATTTTGGCGTTTTAAATGATTCTTTTGGATGGACTTCACGATGGAAACGCCGCGACACTTGCCATCAACCGGAAATCTATTGAAAAGGACCAGGAGAGCCAGCCTTTTTACCTTTATACCCGTAAAAAAAAAAAGAACAAACAAAGCAACGCTTTGTCCCAAGTGGAAGTCGCCTGACCTGCGGGGACATTGAGGCGCATCATTAGAATGCGAAGAAGTGCCTAAAAGGATGTTGTCATAAACATTTAAAGAAATGTATTTTTATCGGGGCAAACTAAACAAAGAGATTAAGTGAAGAATTAAAAAAAAAAACATTAATTCCCGTTTTCTATCCGTCAAATTGATGAAAAAGTCGGGACCCGTATAATCAAAGTAATTAAAAAAAAAAGAACAATCCAAACAAATGGAAGTCGCCATACGAAACCTGCTCGTGGCATTTCGTGGAGTTTCGGGGGTATATAGAGTTTCTGCACTTGAAGGAGGCGCACAAAACTCTGAAAGCCCTCGGAAGGCCACATGTCATCGACACCGTTCTCGAATTCCGTATCTGTTGCAGCTGCCCGGAGTATCTTATTTTTTTTCCAGGCCTGCACTGGAAACATTTGCTTTTCTTCCTGCCATCGTAAGATAACGGCTGGATATATATCTATATACACGAGTTATACTCGCGCTACGTCTTTCATTGCTGTGAAATGTTGTATTCCAACTATATACTTGTCCTATATGGTTTTCATGACCAATTTTATACAAGAATAATAATAGAATATTATTGAAAGACATGATTGATTCACAGCAACGAAATATTGTAAATCTAAAACGAAGATGAAATTTGAGCTTACTATATATATTATTAATTTTGAAAATTTGATTAAATTGAATAAATTTTGAACGGGTCCAAATAGTTGGTGAATTTCTTTTCGTTATATGTATATATATATATATAGGCAAGGATAATATTACTGGTGCAATTCTTCGGAATTATGTCGTATTATTATGATGAAATCTTTAATTTACCCATAAAGCATGGCAGCTCCGGCGATACCGCCCCCGCATTGTGCTGCGATGTAAAGCGCTGCACGCAGTGGAGAGATCTTTCTCGTTATAGCGAACGAAACTGAAACAGCTGGGTTCACATGACCACCTGCAAATGAATATTTTATTACGTTAATGAACGAGTCCATGAATGACGGCAATATTTTAATTGGGTATATATTCTGAGGCATTTTATGCGAAACCACTACGTAACGCAGCGAACCCTCTTTTTAAAAATTGTTCCAGAATAAATACGGATTAATGATTGTACGTGATGGTGAAATTACATTAGATACCTTCACATATATATAGTGATCTGATCTTCAAACTTCATCAATATCTATTTATAAATATAAATGTATAAATGTAATATCCCAGTAATCGAAAAAATGAATTCAAAATTTCAATGGATTTCAATACATTTCTATGCGTATGAATTCTGTGTGTGTGATTTTACGGATTTATTATTATTTTTTTTTTTTATTTAAATGCATTTGAATGTAATGAATTAAAAATGTTAAACATTTTTCGTTTTTGGATTCAAGCGCTTTCAAACTGATTGAAAAGTAAGTATTCTGTATACTTTAAAAATTTTCAGATTTTATTATTTATGGATATCAATGTATTAATTAAGTTATTTTGCATTTGAAAGCATTCTAAATGGACGAAATAAAGAAATCCAAATTGCATTTTTATGCATTTTAATCAATTTTTGATTGCTGGGATTTCACAGACATGTACACTTCAACGTAAACGGTAACAAAGGAAATTCTCATCATTTTAATTAGTCATTTTTGATCGCTTATCATTACAATTGTGTGAATTCCATTGTAATTGACAATTATATTATTATTATAGTCGTTTACTGTTGACATTGATTTTACACTTGCCCTATCACATTAAGCTTTTTCATTGGAAGTGTATAAAATGTTATTGTATTCGAATTGCAATGCAACATATATATATATATATATATATTTGACTCCAAGGAATGTTTCGAGCAACAATAATTATGTATACAAACACACCGTGCGATATATACATATGTAACTTCAACAGAAATGGCTTAATCGCATAATTTCCGTCAATTATATGCATTCTCACATGTACAATGTACACGCCAAACAGTAAAATTAAGGAGTTGCAATGCGACTTCGCTCTCGTCTTCATCATTTGACTCAGGTATATCAGGTCTTCCTGAAACGCGTAATTGGACCCCGTGAAAAAAGCCCAATTAGTTTCGCAGCGAGTAGTATACCAAAGTCGGAGCCGGCACGGTAATCGCTCCGCATATTATATTCCGATATTTCTGGTGGTATTAAGGTCGTAAATTATTTCCCGAAAACTTTTAAAGCGGTCCTTAATTGCTGTATATACTGTGCATAAGTGGAAAATGTTGAGAACGCGACGAATTCTTTGTGCAACAACTGATGATGATGCCGGACGTAATTTCGGGACTCGAAATTTATAAAACGTTTTATATACACTTTCTGTAAAACTGTTATACTTTTCCAAATACAATTCTTCGTGATACACGAAATATTCCGTGTTTTAAAATTGAAACGTATATGTAAATTATCGTAACTACAGTTAATTGATTATAATTGATAACGGGTTTATTCGTTCTTGGGGCGAATTTAGACTGCGTACATTGCTTGGGGTCTGTTATTGGTGCACCAATCAAGATCTTTATCTCAGAATGATTGTTTGGCTGGAGCCTGCGTTTCAACTGGTGCGGATATATACATCTATGTATATATACTTAAAGACCCGTAGGTCATAGCCGTTTAACGAGCTAATCAAGAAGAACCATGGGGGTTGCCTGACAGTCGTCGAGGAAAGTACTATACGCATTATGTACAGACTGCGACATAGCGTCTTTGAAATGAGACATAATCCTTGCATTTATATATATATATAGGTACTTTAGGACGAACGTACAGTGGAATTTTGATTAGCCTCGTGTAAACAAATCAACCAGCATTATTGTAATTTCAAGGTTATTTGATGTCTGTATTGTCATGAGAGCATTAAAAACAGAATCGACCATCAGGTTTTCAAAATATTTGAGGTTAGAAAACTCGCTATTTTGACTCAATATAGGGATTTTATGTCTTCGAATCGCAATTTATCGAAGTGTTTATATGAGTGGCATAAATACGATAATAAAAGACCTTTCCATTTAAGTTTTGGATTATGCCGATGCGTTTGAATTTAATTTTTAGGCATTATAACCTCAAATACGCTAAATAGTCAAAGAGGTGTAATGACAATTGGGTGACTTGTCGCTTAAATCAGGCAATTCTGAATGTAGTAATAATGAGTGCATCAAGTAGTGTATCCGTTTATGTAATGATAGTGACAATAAATTGACTGGGCGGTGAGAGTACTTCTTGACTCGCGTAGTCTTTGAATATGTCCAAAAGCTTGATTTTCAAAATTTGTACGAAAGTAACGTCGTTGACGACAAAAGTTATAAAATTACGCAAAATAGAAGTTCAAACCCGAGTCATTGTTTATACCAAATATTCTGGGACTAAACAAAAACTTGTTGCCAATTTGAAAGCCCAGTAACACTGCGCACGGCTTTCAAAGAGTACTGATGATTTTAAACGTCAATTAATTTGCAACAATAACATAATACCAAGATGAAGTAAAAGTTGACTCGAAGACAAAGCATAAAGGTCAAAGGTGAACAATACATAAATGAGGTCCTTACCACTGACGTGACCGAAAATGAGGCTGATCGCAGCGATAGCGAAACCGGAAGCGATGGCCGTAGCAAGGACGGAGAGTCCGCTACCGGAAACCGTGGAGGCGGCACCGGCCCCGGCGACGACGAGGGCGAAGAGGAAAGTGGCGAAGCACTCCACGGCCACCGCCCGCCAGAGTTCCAGACTCCTAGCCTCGATGGACATCGGCGCCCTGGTCTCGGGTGCCAGCTCCGTACCATGGCTCTCCCTCAGGGCCGACAATTTCGTGAAGAGGGTCACGATGTGCTCCTCGACCTCCCTGGTCAGGCTGCCCGTCATCTTCGTCGTTGAGCGTTTGTTCTTCTTCGCAACGAATTTCACTCGGACGCATTTGGCAGACGATCTGCCATTCACGTAACGTCCACGCGATTTCCCGTTTCGATTAATTTTGACGGGTTTTCTCGGACTGTCGGCTGAAGTATCGAACGAACGTTCGACACCGGTCCCACACACCGTCGTTACGTCAAGTGCAGTGGACTGCACTTTGAGATTGAGCAAATTATCTGTGCAATAATATGTGTCTCCGTTTGAAATTCAAACGGTCAAGGGTCCCTTCTTTTGGGACGCCAAGAAAACTAAACAACAATCATTTGCTAATTAAGTAAAAGAAAGTAACACCGAGCTATAATATAGAGCTAAGAAACGGCGCGAATGAGTCCCAATGTTGCCCGGGCGGCAACGCGCTCACGAATGACGAGGAAATCGGAGGCAAAGCAAGTGGCCGGTGGCCCTCGGATTCTGCTACACGGATGAAAGTTGGCAGTGTGGCACCCCCACCGCCCCTTCTTCACGACTCGCACAACCTATACATAAAGAATACATATACATGCATGGATATATAGCTATTGCTTCTCGTTCTCGTTCCTCGACCCCCGTCCGACACCATGGTGCATCTGTTCCGCTCGTCGCTTTTTTCGGTGGGATAAACTCAAGCTCGTGCTCAAGCACACGGACACACTTATCAGTCTGTGGTAGGTATCGAATGTATGTACCTGGTGGCGGCACCAGCTGGGCCTTTGAAAGCCTATTTAAACGTCGGAAGATAGCGTGCATCACCTTTCGGGACTTTGGCCCAATGGAGCGTGTGTGTTATTGGTACGACCGTCTTTCGAAAAAATATCGACCCGTACGCGTGATGATAGGCCAAGAGGGATCTTATAATGTTTATCGAAATCTTTGCCATATTATTATAGTCGCAAGCGTCTAAAATGGTTTAAAAATGGTTTTGGTTTATGGACAATGAATCCAAAACTAACCCCATTTACCAGGTTGAAAATAATTGTTATCGTCGTATCAACAAAATATGTTGGGGAAGCTCGTAAAACTTTTTTTTGTTGGGAAATTTAAATAAAAAAACACGCATTTTACGTAATTATTTTTTATAAATTGACCGATTGTATAATTACAAATCAGATTTGTAAAATTCAAAACGCAGGGCTGATATTATGGATGAAATTTCGAAAAAATTTTCATTTCTCGAACAAATTGATATAAAATGGTATAAAAGAATTTTTTGTAATTCTGTGCGTAAAGTTCGATTTTACGCACAGTTTATGATGCGTAAAGTGCTACTTCACGTACAGAATTATAAAAAATATATTGTTCGACACTCGTGCGTAATACTTTTAGGCACTCGCTCCAATCCGCGCCACACGAGTGGTGCGGCGATTGCCGCTCGGTACGTAAAAGTAGCACTTTACACACTTGTTAAGAATTTCTATATATATAACTTGTTTTTTAATATAAATTATACAAAATTATTCACAAGCTAAAAAAAAAACATGTATTATCATTTAGGCATTAATGGGTTAATATAGTATCCGGAAAATGCGAATTTCCCATTTACTATTAACGGAAACGCCGTTCGTCACTTGATTACATTTCCTGCACTTGTGAGGAAATGTACTATTTTTAAATGCTCGGATTTGAGAAAATCCTATTTTTATATAGATATACACATATATATTTTACGGAATATATGTTTTACTTTTGTAGCTCAAGTGTATTGGGGTTAAACAATTTTTAGTTTTTACGATTTTTTTTTTTATTTCTAATCAATATAAAGCTTTAACTTTTTTAAAAATCGATAAAACTTGGAAGTTTAAAAATTAATGGAAAGAAGAGAAAATTTCCTAAAAGTCCAAACTTCTGTTGGTCAAGTTTCTGTATCTATTATTTACGCGAAATTACACCTAATTTCTAAAAAAATTAAATCTCTGATATAAAAAAGCATAGAATTTAACTTACAGGCATTGTTCATGGATTTAAACGAATTAGAATGTATCGAAGTATATGTATAGGAATTCACTTCGTTAGATATTATCTGTCTTCGCTGTTTGACTCTGTCGAATTCATTGTGTCAATTACAACTCAAAACATTTGAGTCGTATTCTTTAATAAACAACAAATTCATTCAAAAGTATTCATTTGACGTTGAACGTGAATACTTTTAAATGTTCGTCCATTATTGCCAAGACTATTTTTTAAATCTTAATATTTTTCATTCACTGGCTTCGACGATACTAAAGAATCAAAGAAAAAATGCTAGATTCAATGATGCAACACTGAATGAAGTTAGTAACCCCCCAGTAAACGAAGAAGTATTGAGATTTCAAAAATAGAATTGAGGACAATGGAGAAGTATTGAAAAGTATTCACCGTCAAAAACAAGTGAATATACTTTTGAATGCTTCCCCCCATTGTTATCAATTCTATTTTTGAAATCTCAATACGTCTTCGTTTACTGGACCGGCAATTTAAAACGGATTGGAACGAATAGCAATGCATTCGTTTCGTAATTTTTCAATCCATTCTCTCTCCATTTCGAATGCTTTCGCAAATATAAAAATAATGTATCGCAAATATGAATGAATTTCAATGCAATTTTATAAATTAAAAATATTACACTTGAATACATGCAATAAAATCTCAAGATTCGTAAAGTCGAGAATACTTCTCAATCATTTTGAAAACATTTGAATCCAAAAATGAGAAATTCTTAAAACTTAAAAATGTAGACAATATACATTCAAATGCGTTTAAATTAAAAAAATAAATAACTATACTTAAAATTCGGGAATAAATATAGAATTGAGATACACAAAAAAAAAATTCTTTATTTTCAAGTAAATATTTATTTGAATAGTAGCAAGTAAATATTAACTTGAATCAAGAAAAGATTTTCTTGAATTAAGTAAGGTTCACTAAAAAGAAGGAAACATATTCTTATAATTCAAGTAAATATATTTAGTAAATAAATATTTACTTGAATATAGAAAATGTTTTTCAGTGTGGAAATGTATAGAAATGCACATCAGTCTGAATCCATTTACATTCATGATTGATTGCTGAAAGACGTGCAATACTCCTTTAACCCATTAAGGACCAAGAGGACGCAAAATGTACCACAACTTTGCGGCTCTCACTTTGTATGAAAAAAAAAGTTGAAAAATTTTTCAAAAACCATTTCCGACGTAAAAATGAACCCTCTGTCAGATTCCGAAGCCCAAATTTGGTTATTGTTTACTCAAAAAACGTTACGGCACATTTTATGAAAGAAAACGCGATTATTTTAGAAAGAAACCATTTTTAATCAGCATTATCACATGCAAACCGAGTGCAATTTGCCACGATACCCCAAAATATCGCGTCCTCGAATCGTCAGCTATCAAAATCCATGGTTATACATTACGAAATTTAATTTTGAAAAACCGACATCAGATTCACAATCAGCGACCTCGAAAACCCCCGAGTAACGAGTTTCGGGCAAACCCGATGAATTTGAACAAATACGTCCGCCATATTGGATCCGCCATTTTTAATTTTGAAAAATCGACACCACATTCGTATTCAGCACCTCTAATAATGTCTCTATACCCAGTTTTATGAAAGTAATTGGAAGTTTTAACTTTTTTTTAACGTCAAAGAGCCTACAGTCTTTTTTGACGATTGGGCGCCATTTTGACATCCGCCATTTTGAATTTTGCAATGTGTAATCATGGATTTAGATAGCTGACGATTCGAGGACGCGATATTTGTTTCTTTCTAAAATAATCGCGTTTTCTTTCATAAAATGTGCCGTAACTTTTTTTGAGTGAACAATAACCAAATTTGGGCTTCGGAATCTGAAAGAGGGGTCATAGGGGTCGGAAATGGTTTTTGAAAAATGTTTCAACTTTTTTTTTCATATAAAGTGAGAGCCTCAAAGTTGTGGTACATTTTGCGTCCTCTTGGTCTTTAAGGGGTTAAGGACATCGATTACCCAGCAAATGAAAATGAAAATCCTTTCAAAGAAAAGTTTAATTAGGTTAAACAAATATTCTTTTATTAACTTAAGCAAATATTTACTCAATATAGTATATATATTTTATTTCACACTAGCATGCATGTTTTTCTATAAAACAACCTGAACAATTAACCATCAGACCATCACATGGTACATGTACCATGTGTTAAGTAGATATTTATTTCATTAAGTATACAATATTAAAAAGTAATGATAATAACACTTATGTCAGTGGCAATACGCGACATTACCTACATTATTGACGATGACGATACGTTCATAGTATATGGCGAGTTGCTTCTTCGTCCGCCTGATGGCGCGGTAGCCTATTTTTCCTCACAATCGACGAGGCGAAATATCTTCTCCAATTTAAATTCCAAAATTCTTTTTTCAGTGTAAATAAAGATTGCTTAATTTAAGATCGAGACGTATTGAAGTGCGTATAATTCAATTTGGAAACATTATTTTCGGATTCACATATATTAAAAAACCGAATTTAATTTGTTAATATTATTCGCCCAGTAAACGAAAAGGGATTGAAGTTTAAAAAATGGGATTGACGTGATTGGATTATATCAACCAATCATGATATTTCTCCAATGGTTTTAATCCCATTCAATCCCATTTTTTAAACTTCAATCCCTTTTCGTTTACTGGGCGCCGATTCAATTGCATTTTATTAATGCATGTCTGCGAGTGTCTACATTTTCAGAATCTCTATGAGTTTGATATATACCTTTTATTCGTTGACTTGAAAATTAGCGATCGACAAACATCAATCTCGTATGTATATCAATCAGGTATGTTTTTCGGTGTCTAAATAGGCCCAACAAACGAGAAAGTACTGAAACACAAATTTTTAATCCGGAATCTGTCAATTTTCGAATTGCAATCAATTTTTTGTAATTGTATATAATTGGTTTCAATTCCATTAATACGATACAAAACGGCATTTGAGAATAGAAGAGACTTCCATTTAATTCTAATCAATTCGAAAATAAAATTGACGCATTTAACTTTAATTATTAATTCGACGCAATACTGCCGAAAAAATTTATAAAAAGCAGAAACGATTCTTTTCAATACTTTATTAAAATTTCGACGAGTTTCAAATCGATCCTGTATGTCTCATTGAATTTCGCGAAAGAAGTAACAATTCTTTTCAATTGGTAAAAATTTTGACGCCTTGCAATTCGATCCAATACGTCCGGTCGAATTATACAAAGCAACGATAATTCTTTTCAATACGTCATCAACATTGTGACGCGATGAAATCCGATTCAATACGTCTGGGAGTATTTCACGTGAGCAATAACAAGATTTTTCAATACTTTGTCTAAATTTCGACGCTTTCAGTTCAATCCAATAAGTTCGGTCGAATTACACAAAACAACGATATTTATTTTTAATACGCCACCAAAATTGTGACGCGTTGTCACAATTCAATCTAATAAGTCCGATTGAATTTCGACAAAGGAACGAAAATTCGGGTCAATATCTACATTTCGAGTGTTTTAATTCGATACAATGTTTCCGAACGAATTTTTTTCAAGTAATAATGAATTTAATACAAAGAAGAAATGAATCCGAATTCTATTCTTCGTCCTCTATTGGGCGCAAAAATATTCCACAGAATTATATACGTATAAGAAAACATTTAATTCAAAATTTCAATCGAATGCGCAAGTATGATTTTTTTTTTTTTTAAGTATAGGTTTTTATTTTAAAGTAAAAGTAAGAAGAAAATAAAGAAAAAAAAGAAAGGACCCTGGGTTCTGTGCGGGGCCCTCGGGGGGGCAAAACTCTGGCAAAAATTAAAGTGTTTAAAATAGACATGCTTTTACAGTGCACACTGTAAATAAATTTAACACTCGATGAAACATTCCAAGCTAACAAAAATGGTACACTATATGCATCAGCATAAACATTATGTTTTGTTATAAAGTATAATGAATATTCCATTCACACCTGAAAAAATGTTTAGCCGAACGTCTTCTGGGCACTCGAATGTCTAAAATCACACTTGATATTCACTTCGTTGGCATTCCGCGAGTTTTACGAAAGATACTTTTTAAATGTCCAAAACATTCATGCTCCAAGAACACTTATTGTCGACAACAATCTCACGACAATTTGACAACAACAATCGCGACGACTTGTCGAAATCGGCATATTTACGGGAATTTACCGGTTGTTGTCGAAAAATTGCTAAATATTGTTATCCGGGAAACGAAAATAAGGGATTCAAAAAGGATTCAAACTTTTAAGTTTTTTAATTCGATAAATCTTGGGAAAGAGTATGCGTATTTTGGGTCGCTGATTATGAATATGATAATAAAAATGCCGATTAATCTCGGGTTTAGCCCTCTTTTTTTTGTAGAGAATTCCATACTCTATATTTTTTGTTTCAAACATTTTTTCGTCAAATTAGTATTTTTCGTAATAAACGCAAAAAACTCAAGAAAATCATATGTTTTTCAATATTTTTTCAAGATGCCAATAACCATAATACGGCCGAGCGCCAATATATCTATTATCATATTCGTAATCAGCTATTCAAAATTTTCTTAAGTAATACTTAAGATACCATTTCAAATATTTTTATTCCAGGGGACTACGTATAAATTTAACCACTTATTGACTCTCAAGAAAAGAAAGGGAATTAAATAATAAGGTTTGAGAAAACAACAATCAATACTTTTCAAAATTTATTAATTTTTCAAATCTACTATTCCTACCTAATCTTTACAGTTATTAAGGATTCAAAGAAATTCAAAACTAAGAGCGGAAATTCAAAAACATTGGCAATAGATTAAAAAGATTCGCATACATCAAGAAATGAGACGCAAGCATCAACGATTGAAAACATTTTAATCCTTTTTCATTGGCTGGATTATGGAATGACAAAAACCTCAATTTATAAAATGTTCAATTTTATAACTTGGAAGTTGCTTTAAGTTCTATCATTTAATATTCAAGAAAATTAAAAATGTAATATTCGATTTCAATATATTTCATTCACTATAGTATAGGACATGCATGTTGCTAAAGTTCGAAATGAATTCCAAATGAATATCATTATACATATATATATACGTATGTATAATCTCAAAATGATCATAAACATTATTTCCCTTGTTTTCTACACCGTTTATATGCATAATGAACACAAAAACGAAGGAAAAACGATGTTGCATCCTATATTTAATAATTGATTGTTCGTATTACAGTCATGTCTATATATATATATATATATAATAGAAAATGTGACACACGAGTACCGAATATTTCAGATGATATGGTGTAATCTCCCACGTATATCTAATCGACGAAAAATTAATCGTTCGTAGTGTGTAAGTTAAACGACATGGGTACAGTGAGATATCGCAATGGAGTGTTACTATAACTTACATTGACAACTACTGACCCAGTATATACATATGAACATGTATATATATACATATATATATGTAAACCTGTAGGTGAACGTAAGTGCCTCGAGTTGCCGCGAGAATGAGTATAGTTACGTTTACGCCAGTGTATTCACGCACGGTGCGTAACTCGGGTTGTGGGCGGACACTTGTGGAATATATGTATATGTGTGTACGTGTGTGTGAGTCACATTCATGCATCGTTCTTATAACTTGCAAGTGCACGCAGTGTGCTCCGATCAGTACTGATAAAAGCATAAAAATTCCTTTTCGTATATATAGTTTGTACCTCCTAATATCGTTTTTACACTATAATTTCAGCTATAGATATACCCTAAAACCACACAAATGGAATAATGTGAAAAAGTTTCTACGGCCAAAATAAAACTTAAAAATATAGTTGTGATATGAAATGAAAAATTAGTGTGAAAAGTTGTATGCATCGTTCGACGGAATTCCTCGTGCGAAATAAAGTAAAAGGTAAGATAATGCACTTGAGCCGATGTGCGAATGAATGAACAGAGACGCCCGTCGTCGTCCTAACAATTAGCTTACTTGTTATTATCGCGATTATGTGATTAAAGAAAACGATGTGCGATATTTAGTAAAACGAGTATAGACTCCTGGGCCATTCATAACTTAAAAAAATGAGGAATAATTGGTATATAATAAAGTGTATATATATATATATCAATTATCGAAAAAAGTATATATATATATATATATATACTTTGTTGATTCAAAAAATCAACCCAAGACAAATAAATGTATGAAATTAGAATGCTAAATAAATGATTGATATACAAAAACAAAAAAAGTTGTTACAATTAGGAGCAATAAGTCATCGACGAAATAAAATTAATTGGTTACATAAATATAGTTTAGTCGAACAATCTATATGTATTTTTTATAATTACGGATATATATATATATTATGTTTAAAAACTATTAAAAGACTATTAACGAACAGCAGTAATTCTGTGAAGATTCGAAAACTATTGTGATATCTACGTATAAATATATGTATATATATATATAGAGAGAGAGAGAGAGAGAGAGAGAGAGACAGAGAGTTTAATATAACATTTTTTAAAATATTTGTCAACAGTTTTTACATATTTTCATTTTTGCGTCAATTTTCATAATAACAAAAAATAAGTTGAAAGGTTGAAAAAATAAGTCTTTTTATATGTAAGTGCCATTAACCCATTAAATCCCAAATATGGTCAATTTTCAATGAATTTTAATCTAGTTTATTTTTTCGTATAATTGTCTGTACCAAAAAAGAATTTCGACACAGTTATCAAGGAAAAAAATGTCAAATATATTCAAATATATATCTATATATTTTACTTTCCTCGAATTCTTTAAAGAATATACTGACAAATTTCGTACATTTTTTAAAACTAAAATAACAATAAATTTTCAAAATGTCATCAAACAAATCTGAAGAAATTCTACTGTATTCCTCTTTTCTTTTCTTTTTTTATTTGTTTTTGTTTTTGTTTTCTTTTTTTTTATTTGTTTTGGTTTTTTTTTATTTGTTTTGGTTTTTTTTTATTTTTTTTTTGTTTTTTTTTGTTTTTTACTGTTTTTTGTTTGTTATTTGTTTTTTTTTTCTATGAAAAGCGTATAGTTTCTGAATTAGAGTATCCCAAGGTTAAAAAAAAGAAAAACTTTATTATTTCAGAAACCGTAATATTGACTTTTTTATCAGGGGCCCTGTGTATCTTAAAATTTTTGTCATTATGGGTGATTTGTATCAATGTTATATCAGCCAATGCTAAAACGAAATACACTGCAATCACTTCTTGTTGGGTTGCAACATTTGTATTTGCCGAAAATCATTTTACTTGCGAGAAACGCGATTTTCGTGAAAATTGTGCATTTACAAAGTCAAATATTTTCACGACAGCTGATCAGAACGCCCTCTGTGGATAGTGTTTTGAATTTGTCTTAAAAGGACCTTTCAAATGAGCCCCTACTTAACCCCTGTTGCTATTTAAAATTTTATTCCCCCCTTATATAACCGATGCACCCCTTTGGGACTCAGAGGCTGAATCCACTCTACAAATTTAAAAAAAAAAATCTTTTGACCTGTTTCAGGTTTTTTTTTTAATTTTTTACGAAAGTTATTCACGAGCTTCCATACTTTTGCCTCACCCTGTATATATACGTGATATATGTATAATGATTCAGTACGCATACGCCGGGTTCGGACTCGGCGTTCCGCAGGTTCCGCTCTGAAACATTTTTCTCCGATAGTTTCGCTTTGGTGCATTTGCGTTACTATATATATTTATTTATTTGTTCCTTTTTTTATATATAATACATAAAGGAATACTGAGAAAAGAACGATTCCTCAAACCTCAAAGATGGTAAGATCTATGTAACCACAAAATCGTAGGTCTGGTGAATCTTTTTGGACGTACATGTGTGTCAATGAATCAACCACTTAAATACCGATAAATAATAAATACCGATATTTATGAAGTTTATTGCGGTTATTTTTTGATAATAAACCGCAAAGCAACCAAGAAAATACCGCGTTTTTTCCTATTAAACCGCGAAACAACCAAGAAAATACCGATACACGAGCAGCTCTGTTTCGACGTGGGTACTTTTCCGGTTTTTTAACCCAATTTTGGTTGTTTTCGGGACCGATTTAGACCGGTTTTTTTGTGGTCGTTTTGCGGTCGTTTTGTGGTCGTTTTGCGGTCGTTTTGCGGTTACCGTTTCCGATAGGGATTATACTTCGATCCATACCAAAGGTTGGGATCTAAGGATTGAATTTGGTCATCAAAAATAAAAATGACACCCACTTTTTTCATGAAATGTCGACGTTTCAGACCATACTGAGTCCAAAAATGCAATAAAAAAATGTTCAGGATCTTGTACGTACGTACGTACAAACGATAATAGGGTATAAAAAATGCGTTCGGTGAAAAGTTGTACTTGGCTCAACTTAGAACTGTTTAGATTTTGGGATAGATCCATGCAAAAATGGTGGGGGGAAGGTCCAAAAACAAAATTTAGAATTTAGGAAAACTTATTGCATATCTCTCTCATTTTAGTGCCAAATAAATTGGACAAGCATTCAAAGTTTGCGGAAAAGGATTTATTATGAATTTTGCATTTTTACATACTTCTTGAGTCATTTGTTAATTTGGCGAAAAAAAAGAAATCGTTTTTTGTTCGAACAAAACTTCAGGGTGCTATATAATACAATTATTTTTTTCTTTAATTGACCGTTTACAAGTTGAGATATCTCTGATTTTCTACAAAAAAATAGAAAAATTCGAAATCTTGTTCTGACGTTTGCGTTGCTCACGAACGAATCAACAGAAATGCTTTCAAAAATTGTTTTTGGATATGTCCTGACCTAACTTAGAATTGATTAGTTTTTGGAATATATCCATCTAGTAGTAGAGTGGGGAACCGAGATCTATAACTCATCACGAACAAATTGACAGAAGTAACCTCCGAGTGAATAAGTGTGTGTGTGCGTGTGCGAATTTTAATATTTCGATTCAACCTGTGGTATGAGGAGAAGTTTTGAAATAGTATATTACGATACAAGAGCGCGAGTGAGGGAATCCCCTGAGTGCACGTGTATCGTATACTATTTTTTTCAACGTGTTTCAACATGTTTCAACAAAAATCTGAATAAGATTGTCTATAAAACGAACGAAAACAATTGAGTTCCATTGTGTATACATTAATAAATCTGTTTATTATTGTAACTATTGTTTACGTTTT
>JAPYZR010000731.1:0-27917 GCA_030522945.1 Trichopria nigra | reverse complement strand
ATGTTAAAGTTGAAGATTCATACTTTTTAATATTCGAAGAAAAAATAAAGAAAGCCGAAACAATTTAAAAGATATTTGTAGTACAAATATATTGTGGATATGAACTTCACACTGCTGAAATTGAGTACAAATCACATAACCGATGTTCGATTGTTCGATACGTGAAATTATGAGTTTCAATAAGCCTATACATAATATACATAAGTAACAACGCGCAATTTAATAAATATGATTTACATTCATTGGACAAAATTGACGAAAAAAATTTTTGGGAAGCTCAGTTGACGCTGGAGTCTGTCGAGAACTACCTTAAGCACGACTTTTTTACTTTTTTAGAAAATAACTGTGGCGCTAGCCAGTACCACGATGATATATCCAGTGATGCTACTTATACCGCCATAGTGAATTTTTACTAGGGATGGAAATATCATAAAGTGAATAAATATTTTATAGCAGTGAATGAATCTTTCATTGATATAATGACGAGATTTTATTGTGACTTTTCAATATACAACATACTTTAATAACCAAGAAAAAATACAAATTGTTATAATGATCAATAGATACTATTATAACTTAGTCATTTTCAAACGAAAATGTTCACTTTTTGCTTCAACCACGGAAAACCGGTAGGTATGAGTTGAAATTAATTTACAAAATAATTGTATAACTTCCGTCGTAATTATTCATATTGTATAATCGTAATCCCCATAAAAATAATATAACGAAAAAAATAATTAAACAAACTGAAAATTGATAACTAAAGTAATTTAAATTTTAACTTCAACTATTGTCGATGTATATACCTTACGTGAAACTGTACATAGACAAGTTTCTAACCGATATCAAGACATTTGCCAGTTTGACTGCTTAAATTGTAATTTTACGAACCCGGTTGCTAATTATTCAGGAACTGCGCAGTTGCGAAATTGATGTATATTCCGATTTAGGCTATCTTATGCGGGATTGACATTAAAGTTAATATCTGACGAGAAAGTTGCTTGTTATTACCTAGTTAGATAGATTTGCAGAAGTATGCCAAAAACTAACAGTAACGCGTCAACGAGATCTTTAGTGAGATATGCATGTAGTTAATAATTCGGTACTATACGCGATGCGAAAACAGCTGGAGGTGTGTATTCTTAACGGTTCGCTAAGAAACGTTTAATGTCGAAGAATTTCCAGTTTTAAGGATACCTGCAGTTCACTGTTATAACTTTATAATTTGTCAATGTAAATGCATAAAGCGTAAAATGAAAAGGAGAATTTATTTCCATTTTATTTCATCAGTTTCTACTTTTTTTCCATAAAATTGAAATTAAGCAATTAATATGTAGTGGTACATTTTATCACAAAAAATACCACAAGAGTTCACAATTTCAAATGCGTACAAAAAGAAACTCTCAGAAGTATCTCTTAAATCTTGGAGCTTGGTAAATATTTTGGCTGTTCGGACTTTAAACATTATTTTTTAACTAATTTGACAATACACAAATGAAACGAACGTATTTATTGTGAACACATTTTCTCATACAAGCCATTTTCTCATTCAAATAAATCAAAGTTATTTAAAATTAGTTATGCATTCTTTACGCAATGCATGAATTTATAATACTATGATTAGAAACCTGATCAGAAGGAAAGCATCTCTAAGTGGCTCGTAACAGATAATGCGAATAAAATATACCCCGTATAGAAAACTATATTGCCAATGACTATAATTCCGATGCATGCCACAGTGAAAACGTACATGATAACAATACGGACCAATTGAATTAAATTTACGGTTTACGGAAAGGTATTGTAAGGAAATGTCTATAAAAGGTTAAATTATAGTAAACACTGTAATCGTGCGAATTACTGAATATATTGCGTCGAAAATGACTTGAAAATGCTTGGACCATCATTACTTTGACCTATAATGAAGATATCGCATTAAAAAAAAAAAAAAAAAATTATAGCTTCATATTTTTATGAAGTGTCAATTGTCTCTTATGCAAAAATTCAATAAGAAAATTTACGTCAATTAAGGTATATATGTTTAATACATGTATATTAACAAAAGAATTGTTTATGTAAAGAGAACGAACGATACTTAGATATTGGGAAAATGAAATATTCTCTTTTTGAATTAACATCTTTAGAACATTTTTTAATCAACATTCTATAGGAGATTAATAATTATTTAAAAAGCTAAAGTGTCATCTTCATGAAATTACTTCTATATCGAAGGCCATAACGGGAAAATGTTACTTGACACAGTCATTATTTTGCTATTTATGCTAATAACGCCACTGCTGATATCGGATATATTCTATTGCTTTTATTATAGTCACTGTTTTATACTAGATAATTCTTAATATGTTATTACTCTGCCACAGAAGAACTACTATTCTGCTAATGGCGACGCTGCAGGCAAATGTCCTTCCTTCATGAACAATTTCTCGGTTTTTTTGTTGAAAAGTGAAAGTTAGCATTAAGTCATGATAAATACAAAAGAAAAGCATGTTATCAATTAAACTATCACTGTGTTTGTGCGCGCGAATATTTTTAAAATATTTTTAAATGCTTTTTGTACCTGTTAATCTGAGACTTGTTAGAATTCAACCTTAAAATATTATTAGAGTAAAACTGTGAAACTTCCAAACCTATCATTGATGGCTCCACCTTTAAAGCACCAAACAGATCTTATAATGTGATTAATCTGTACGTGTGTGAAGTACCGAAGTAACGACATGGATCGGTATACTCATAAAATTCTTCCAAACTACCGAGTCCTCAACAAATCAGCTGTTTCCATACAGTACATGTTAATAAACTCGTGGAATTCTCATTTTCTCGCACAATAGTAATATAGAAGATAATAGGGAACGTGGGAGAGAAGGCAGTAATGATTTCTCGGCGTTTGACCCAAGAGTCGAAAAATGGACACGCTCGCGGGTCTTCCGTCGCTGTTCTTAAGCGAATGCTCAGTTTCGCATATAATTCGACTGGGTCGTTTTGCCAACTTTCGATATTTAAATGTCTCTGCATATTGTGCGAATATGCATATGTATGAACACTGGGTGGCCCCGAAGAATCATCTGAAAAACTACTTTAATAATGCAGATGTCGTCTTGATTGAAATATGATTTGATGGGTTTTTGGGAGTGCCTCAAGTGATCCATGCGATGTTCGAACGAATCGTTCCCTTTTTTGGAAATGAACAATGTTTTTCCACTCTACCCTGTATATCCATATATACATAATATATATAGACGTTTGTCAGTGTGCGTACTTTTGTAACGTGAGTCGGATTCGCTATCGACGCTCCCCAAGATGTGGAGAACAGTAATAGCCGCATCTTAAGAATTCTCCCGTGTCGAATCGCCCGACGACCATTCCCGGTCCCGATTATCGCAGCGAGATTTCGCGAAATACGGCTATTTACTGCAAAGAGGCAGGGCAGAAAAACGGGGATTTCACCTCGCTAGAGATCCTATCATCGTGTGTAGTCCCGCAGCAAGGATGTATAATTGTACTGTGCGTTAACACATGTTGTCATACATATGAAAGTTTGTATTTTCTGCAATGTAAAGCATTTATCTATTTTTTTTTTAGTTTTTTGATAGAGAGAAATGGATGAAATGAAGAAAATGTGATTTTCTTGATTGTATAACCACCTTCAATTATGCAGAGACTTCATACGCTGGACTTCATTTATTAAAAGACTTCCTATAGACTCCTGCTAAAAAAGTTGAAATCGTTTTAACTGCTTTATTCGAATTTGAACATTGCGAAAGATGAGTTAATTCTTTATTAATTAGGCCAGTTTCGTACTAAAAATGTAACGTAATCATAAAGTAATGCAGTACTGATTTATATTAGGTAATAAAAAGTAGGAGTTATAAAGTTGGAATGTTTTCATTACATTTTTTAGAGTGTACTTAATGAGATTTAGTGCATTGTTCAAAAACAAACATAAGCAAACTATTACATCAATATTAATCGGATAAGGATAAATCAACACTTGATTTAAAAGAGATCTGATTTTTTTTAGATTGTTTTAGAATCATCAATGAAACATCCAACCGAATCGGTGGGGTAAATATCAAAATTCATCTAATGAGAATTATCAATGGATTCAATAAAAGTCTAAATGCATTTACTTCCGGTGTTTACATTTAAGTTAATGTGAATTCACATGTTCTAAGATTCGTTAAAATCGGGTTGAATTGCAAAGGAATCTAAATTAATGATCCTCATTGAAAGTTATGAAAATAATAAATTATTTTTATGGTAAATCTACTTGGAATATTCCAAACCCGTGTAGAATGCGTCTAAGAGCAGAGTTGGTGACGATTGTAATATTGAACCCTAAAACTAAAAAACGATTATAACGGTTTCGATTTTTAATTTTATTTAGAAAAAGAACAATTTCTGTCAATGTGATCGATTTAGAAACAACATAAACATACGTGGAATATCACATAATGGTAGTACTTTACTAATTTCAGATTTAAACCATTTGTGGCCTTTATTTTTAAAGGTTGAATATCTAATGTTGTTAAAAAGCTTACAGTGTACGATTGTTAGATATTGAAAATTCTTTAAAAAATGAGGTAGCTGGGTTACTTATGATTTTTAGGCTTAATAGGGGAGAAGTTGTAAAATGGACTCAAGATTTTTTTTTGTAGTATTGGCCAGATTTTTCGACATCAAGTATTCTTATTATCAGTATAAACAACATCGTGAACATTTGCGGAAATATTTTTGTTTTCGATTTTATTGTTTTTAATCGATCTGCGATGTGGTGATAAAAAAAAATGTTGATATGAAATCTAATGTATCTAATACTCCTAGTGCACGATGAATACATAATTCAGATATCGAATTTGATCGATCAAAGTTATTAATTAAAAATAGTATGTAATAAAACTAGTATTTTTCCTGTAAAATGATGAATGTCCCTAAATTTCTTGAAGTGAAATTTAACTCAACAAAGACGAAAAGTAACTCATATTTAGAAACAAATGAATTTTCACACTTCAAGAGTGAAATATTTTTATTTTATTAGATAAGAAAAGATATACTGGTTAGTCTATTTGATTATATCATAGTATGAATCCGCAAGGAAGGCTTCTGACTTTTGACCTCCGTAATACATGACGAACAGTTCTCTCGCATCCTTGATAAATATAGAATAGCACTCGAATGATATTCTACAAAAAATGACTATTCGCGTAAAATGAAATTGCGCAAAATGTACGAATTATAATTCAGCAATGCATCAAACGTGTTTGGAATAATGAGAAAATTTTATTTGTGATTTGAAAATAATTGCGACAGAAATAAAAAATTATTTTCTGAAAATCAGTAAGGCAGTTCGTCTCATGCAAATAGATATTTTTCCGAGTTACGTAATCATTACGTGTTTGAGCGATATTTCTTTAATTGCCTTTTGATGCTGAACATTTCTTTCGAATCTCTTAACTACACATTGCAATTAATTTTATTTACCACGTCTAATTAAAATTACTAATAGTGCTTATTTAATGCTTTTATAAATCTTTCTCTCACATCCGTGTATTGACAAGGTCTATAGTTTGCAGAAGTTTTAAAAGATGAGTGAAAGTGTTGACTAGGATTAATTAATAGTTCCTGGCAAAATTTGCTTTAATTTGTATTTAATCGTCTGAACCTAAATCGCAGGTCAATTTGGTGATGTGTATTGAAAATTTGCGAATTTTTTTTTCATCGCGTATCAGTATAATCGGCTTCTAACCCAAAATGAACCCAAAATTCAAAAAACGGTTTTGGACTCTAATTCAATTAATCATTGCCACATTAATATGTACATGAATTGATAACATCATTGATAACAATTTTAGGCTACACACAACAAAAAGTTTTAAGCATGCCAAACCTACATGAAAACAATGTTGAAAATTCAGTTATTTTGTGCATCCTTGTTTATAAATTAGGAACATTTATGACCATTCTGAACTCAACAGGGATGTCCAAAGTAGAAATATATCTACACTATTTACGTAAAGTTGGCGCGATTTCGATATGCCGAAAAAAAGCGTAGGAACAGGCATAATTAACACGCATTGACACACTTATTAATTGCGAAAGACGTGCGCGACATCGAGTAGAAAGATTCGCTGGGAGAAAGCCAAGCATATTTCACTAAGAAATTCAAATTACGGCGCAGAATTTTTCTCAGACGCCATGAATTACTCAAGTGTTCAATCTGGCACTTGCAAATTTCAAACGAATCCCATTTCAGTGACACGAATTGACGGCGTTATTACAAGAAAGACCTCGTACAAGAGCAATCGAGTATAGATGTTCCAGGAACTGACAACCCCCCCCCCCCCCCCCTATTTTCATGAAAATCATACAAACGTAAAACACACATGGCAGAAAGGGTTCACAGATCGTGCCGAGTTGATAAGAATTCACGGTCTCGATTCTCATTTTGAGATCTCGCGCATTCCATATAAATTTCCATCGAATAGGAGAAAAAGGGAAACGCTGATTCCCTCCTCGAGACTCGGCTTGACAGCTCGTTCTTAACCGAGTTCTCGCGGCTCCGTAAACGAGTGTGAGTTTCGCACAATTTCCCCGTTTCACCGGTATACTCGCCAATGTACACCCGCACCTGAGCCCGATTATCGTGATCTCGAGCGATTTAGCCTTTACGTGAATTTCTAAAGCGGAGGCTTCGAAATCAGTTTAATGCGCTCGGAGGCGTTGACATTTTTCTTACATTCAGCGTAATATCTACATATTCGCGGCGGTTCTGTTATTGGCTTTCAGTAAGTGCAGATCGCTACCGTAATTAAATCCGATTATTAATTGTACAGGACGGGAGAAATCTAGATCTCCTTTATGGCGTCAACGGTTGCCCTGAAGGGACTTTTCTGGAGAAAAGATTGAAAAACGTTGCCACTGCTCGACTTTTATTCAAGTATTTTATCGCAATTATCGCATTGCTTTACGCGGACTTTTCTGGAGTGCGATGCAATAAAATGTTTAAGGAAACAAGTATTTGAAATGTGTTGAATAAAAAATATTATACTTTTTGAACGTGGTCTCAGATCTTGTACATTCAGACATGGTTTCCTTTTTAATTTCTGCTTATTTTCAATGTATAATTTATGGAAAAATCAAGTACAAAATGGACGTAGAAAGCTTGCCAAATATATTCACGAAAATTAAGAAGAAACCTGCTAAAAAATGAAACCAGTTTATGGCCAATTGTTCTGGAACTAACCAGTTATCATTGGACGTCCAATGATAAATGGACGTAAATTGGACGTATTGAAAGTTTGTTCTGGACAATCTCACACTTCCAGACCGAGTACAACAGACGTCCAGGAAATTACACCTGTGTGGCAAATGGACATATAGTGGATCCACAATAGGGGCAAACATGAATAGGTATATAATATAATATTATTCATTAATGAACGAAAACTGGACGTACATTGACCGCCCAATGTACGTATGAGCCTGAACGAATGAACGAGAATTGGACAAATCATAGATGTTCAATGGACTTCCAGTGCTGATTGGAATTGTGGTACTTGAACTATTTGCGTATGGAGCCTGGCAACTGTCCGTAAAATAATTTCATTTTTTGCCCAGCAAGCACGATTCTGACAATTATATAACAGTTGTGTAACAATTAAGTAACAATTCTGTATCGATTGCTTTCTGCTATTAATGACAAGATGCAAGTACGTTTACAAAATGTAAATAAATGAAATAGAACTGCTGTTAAGAAGTGGGTCCAAAGTCACAAATATCTAGAGCAGTATATTACGCAACAAGTGCGAAAAATAGGTGATTCCCGCACGAGATGAAATCGAATTTATTTTGCGCACTCGTTAGGAAAAAATATTATTGTAAAACACTAAAGTGTGAATTATTGAACATATTGAACATAGGTCAAAGGTTTGGAAACGTTTGTATTATACGTTGCGGACCGTATCACAATACGTATTGCATCAATCATAAAATCCATTGCGTATTTTATAATCGATGGTCGTGTATACACAGCGTAAGAATATTTGAATCGGTAAAGTTATCAGGTTTCCATGTCACCGTGTTGAAGCATTGATTTGCATTGATTTCCGAACGCCTTATGTTAATCACTTTACTACCTATCGCTAGCGTTGCCCGTTTCGCATGATTTATAGCGTGTCCCACGTAAAAGTGTCCGGTCGTGGGCGACCAACGGACTGTTTTACAGCTAACCTCATTCGCAGAAGTTGCGAGTACATGCTCCGCGAAAATTCCCACATCATGTCTAAACTGCCATATCGTTCAATGAAATTCCTCGGCGTGATTTTTGTTTCGTATATGTGACAATAGATTTGTAAATAGATGAAGAAATGGTGATATCCATGAAAAGAATTAAAAAACAAAAATCAATGTCTTTGACGAAAACTAGTGATGAAAGATCACGAATCTCCGTTATCGAATTATTCTTCGCCAAATTAGCAGTTGGTTTGGATTCAATTTCTGTAGTAGTTAGTAACATTTGTCAATACCATTCACTAACTAGTTACAAATTGTTACATTATAATGCTAATATATAAATTTGTAATATATATAAAAGGTGAAGCTGCCATACATTGTAGTTCAACATAACTTGTAATCGTAATAACATAGAAACAAATGTTTAACACATTGCGCAATGACCTCAAAATAAAACAGTGTCATATTAAACACCTCCATTTTTAATGCGCCATTCGTTAACTACAAATGTATTAGTTCCGACTTATTAAAGGATTTTTCATTCGGGATTGATTTATCACAGAAGTTTTCATAAATGGAACAATTACTTTATAAAGTAAATAATAAATTTACTCTATTAGTCCAACATTTCTAATTTTATTTATTTTTTTTTTTTTTTTTTTTTGCCGCGGAAATAAAATAATGCCCTTATTACTCGTTACGTAATAGGCGTGTAAATCGCTCTGTGTACGTACATGGCAAAAATAATAGATGCTCAATAAAACTTGGCTAATTGGTCAAACAACCTGATAAATCTAGCGCCGTCTTTTTAGCACGTACTTCACCCCGATTCATTGATGCTTTGGCATCAAACTATTTAAGTTAATTTACTTCGATTGCAAATTCGAGCAGTTTTAATCTAAAATTATAAATTTTATTACTCACAGCATTCAGGATTGAGTAATAATATCAAACAGCATTAACAATATATACTCATATGAATTTTTCTAATTTTGTTAACAGCAAAAATTTCCTGCAAGTAAAATTAAAATACTGAATATAATTCAACATTTCTCATTTATTTCGAACATATTCAACAAACTTCTTAAAAGGATTATGTCGGAAAAACGTGCATCACAATTTTATTCAAAAATA
Organism: Trichopria nigra; assembly: GCA_030522945.1. Taxonomy (NCBI): domain Eukaryota; kingdom Metazoa; phylum Arthropoda; class Insecta; order Hymenoptera; family Diapriidae; genus Trichopria; species Trichopria nigra. The sequence goes on along the minus strand of JAPYZR010000731.1, from coordinate 18,533 downwards.
AATCAATGTTTTACCTCAAGCTTTGAAACATGTTATTGTGATGACTCAAAAGGAATATCGACGTTGTAGTCTCGTATTGGTCTCGCTGGGAAGGGAACGAGGAACGGAGATGAAGTCGACTGTCGGTCACTAGAATTATCTTAGAAGTTCATAGTTTTCGATCAAGCAGGAGAGACAGAAATGGTCATCTAAATCTTCGTAATCCCCTTTCATGCTCGTTCATCATTCGCGTTTCGAGGGTCTGTCCGCATACCTCGAGCAAATAGCATATTGCGCGTTAACGATTGAATTTCTAGTGGCGGCAATGTAAGATTTGGGTTAAGTGTAAGAGAGATTTGATTTGATATATTTAATACGAAAGCCCTGAGACGAACCTACAGGGTAGGCATACACGAGCAGCAATTCGCACAAAGGACGAGAACAATAAACCGAGAACAAACTAACACTGTTCGTTTGAGCATTATTTAAAAGAAATGTTTTATTCCTACACCACTCCATGTAATACTCTACATTTCAAAAGTAACAGTGCCGAACATCTACAGCGGGAGGAACTAGAGCTGTTATCTTTACAAGGATATGTAATTAAATCTCAAAAGCGAATAAAAGCAAATGTCTTTTCTATTACAGCGTATCCGATAATTATTTTATCATTTCCGTTGCAACCGCATTTCTATTAGGACAGAAATCCGTCAATGATATTTGAATGATCAGATAATGCAGGTAATAGCCAAATAGCATAATTTTCTACGACCGAATCAGATAAACTCGAATAGATTGAGTCTTATACGATTACGTAACCAGTCCGTAACATTCAAAACGTGTACAATTGCAGACATAACAATAAGCCGAAACCGTTATTCAATATTTCACGAACAATACGTGGATAAAACGGTTCGGCCAGAATCGCTCGTTTTAAAATGTCAAGATTTACAGATAAGATTTGCTTATTTGCTATACGGAATCATTTTTTGCGACTCTCACTTGACAATAAAACAAATGATTTCGCGCGTAACGATATAACTATAAACCGCTGCTTACTGCTTTCATAGCAACGACCTCGTCATACCATGCGATTTCTGTAACGACCTTGTAGATTACGAGAAACCAAGTGACAAAAAAACTCTGACGACACAAAAGGATGACATCGCGAACAAAGTTACGTGTCTCTCGGAAGAACTTTGAACGTAATAACGACCTCGTCATACCGCGCGAACTGTCTAAATAAACGGCAAGAAATTCACAATATCAAGTGCTATCGCGATGGGGGCAAGGTACGCTCTTATCCTACCTATCCCAGGGTCACGCACGGGTTCCGCGAGAAGGAGGTAATGCTGGCAAAGAGAATTCGTAACGAAGACCAAGGTAAAGATGGAGAAATAAAGATAGAAGAGACGTAGAATACAGGAAACCGGATGATTCGCAGACTTACAAACGAGATTAGAAGGAGGAAGACGAAAGTTAAAAAAGTCGTTGGAAAACATTGTGCAGAACTGACTGACAGAATATTGCAGGAATTTATTCTACGAACGATGTTAAAAGAACAATATCTTACAAAATTGTCGTATGATAATAAAATGCTTAATTGTACTTTAGAAACATTATTCAGATTCAGGATCGGTCCTTTTTTAAATATTGAAATGTTGATATATGGATCTGCCTATGTTTAAAATGGGTAAGTTTTAAAAATTGGGAGTAAAGAAAATGAAATAGACGTTGATGTCGAGAGAGGGATGCCCTATCGAGATAAGAGTCTCGCCAACACATGCATTTGCTAAGATACTTATAAGAACATGATGCCATGTTCCTGCATGTCTAAATTAGTCGCTGAATTCTTGAGAAATTCCTCTTCAGACACTTGGCAGACATCGATTCTTGGTGCATTATTGAAGCATGAATGATTTTCACCGGAGAGGTGCAATTTTATTGCATACTTGTCTTTTATGGTATTTCATTTCACTTTCTACGTTGACGTAAGCGAAAAATAGCACTTTTTCAATTGTATTTGTAGTAAAGTCTATTATTTGAAGAATTATTATCATTTACATCAGTAAAAGCTATTTCATTTTGCTTGAAACAGAAATTAATTATTTATTTATTTATTATTTATTTATTTATGAATTATTTATTTATTTACAGTTCTTAAAAATACATTACTGTTCACTCATCACATTGTCTAAGAACTGATCCAGTTCGACTAATTCTAATCGAATAAGATTTAGCAACTTCATATTGATCTGGTTGATTCATCAGTTTATTGTTTCGAGTTTTCTATTTATATCGACTGGTGTCTGGCCAAATAAATTTTACAAATCATTTCATTTCTAAGAAAGATAAGTATATTTTTTCAAGTGGCCTATATTTTCCGCTAAATATAACAATGTTCGAAATGTTCAGAATGTATATGGACATTTCTAGATCCTACATCGAATGCTAATCAGAACCCCTATTTGCACTAAAAAGAACATTATGTGAATATTTGGTTCAATTTTTCATATTTTTCCAGTTTACTGTCAACTGACATGATATATTGTTTCACCTTTCCAAGCAAACAACGTGAAATAAAATTCAGAAAATTTGGGCAACGTACGAAAATTTGACTTGTCAATACTGAAGTATAGTCCATTAGAAGGTTATACAAAGGGTCAGAGGGCCAGCTGCTGATCGCCAGTGTACGTTATCCGACTCCAGTGTTGCAAGCATCGTCATTGGGTCTGCACCAAGGCATTCTGGAGTTACCATGCACTGGTGTGCATCGATATAGTGACAGTAACGTAGGTCACGCCTGAGCCTCGGGATAACGTCAAGCAGCCGTAAATTACGGGGCCCAGAAATCCTTGATACGATAACGTGGGAGTGTAATCGACGCTATGCAGCAGCTATTCACAGGATGCATATGCAGGGTGAACGCTCTTGCGCCTTGTGCTTGCAATCTCTCTAAGGGATAAAATTGTTATAGCGCAATAGGCCCGAGTCTTTTCCTCGTTTATATTATTTTCTCGATTAACGAGACGAGCGCACAACATATTATGTATATATAGAGAGAAATTGAACGTTATAATGCAGAGTTCGGTCTTGTTTGATGTGCAAGTTTTCTAAATATATTGAGGAGATATTGCTGTTATTGCGTAACGTCAAGTCAGCTGCGCGTGAATTTTGATCAGTTACTGAAGTTCACCTATGTCAAGAATAATAAAAAATATATGAAAATGAAGATTAATTCAAATTGATGTAAACTGCTCGCAGACACAAAATAATAGTCAAACAAAATGACGTTTAAATATTCCAGAATATCATTAAAATGCTTATTTTTTCGAATATTATTAATGTTTTCGTTAGAAACTGATGTAGAAACCACAGATGTACAATGTGGAACAAATTATAGTCTAATTTAACATTGCGGTGAAAAACAGTGTCATATTTTATAGGTTTGCTAATGACATAAGAGTTATATATCTGCAAAGGAATCGATCTATTTCCAAAGTTGACAAGTTGTAAAAATACATAAAGATTTTTGACAGTGTGTTTTTGTTGTACAAATTTTATATAAAATGTCCACTTTTTATATCAATGATTACTTTCACTTGTATAGTACGAATATAGATAAAGCATTTCCTATCTATAATAAGTAAAGTAGGATGCTATCTAATGTTATCTAAAATAAATATCTTCATTATGCTATAGTAGCATTAATAACATTTCTAAAATCCTTAAATAATTTGAAACTTGTTATAAAGCTAGAAATGTGGCTTTTTTGAAATTATCAGTTTTGTTTGACTTTCCAGCTCTTAACTGGTTATTACTTCTCATATATCTTCGTGCAAATATATCAAGTCGAATGTGTCATAAACGATTCTTGCTTATGCCGTGTCGGTAATAAATTCGTTCGCACTTGGCCATCATAATATGTGAGCTAGTAACATTTGCTTGCAAATTCCCTACATTTGCGCTCAATTGTGGTAGTTACAAAAAAACAAGAAACATTCTTCAATTTTCCGTTTTTACAAATCTGCAATTTACTAGTGGAATCGCTAGTCGAGGAGAATATTTTGTCATGCTTCTCGAGATGAATGACCCGTCTGGGAAAAATTGCGCATAACACTTAAACTTGGATGTTGAATACATTTAGGCTTCGTCAGTTTCATTGCATTCAAAGTGCGGTATCCTTATTTGGAAGAATGTCGGACAAGCAATCGCAGTGAATGCCAATTCGCCAGTATGTCTTCTCATTTATAAACAGTTTCGAAAGGCGCCGAGACGAATAAAGCTCGAGTTTAAAGAGTCCAAATTAAACAAAGCATAAATTCTGATTCGTTTAATTTAGAATAGATTTAAGTAACAAGACGTGTTATTTGAATATTGTTATCCAGGCAGGATATTGATACCGTGATGCGTTTCAATTTCCTCGAATGCAGATCATTTCGCAAAAACATTACGTGCTTCAAGTACGATGATTTAATGGGCATATAACTTCTTCCCGAAGAGTTGGATGGCGTCAAACGTTAATGGCGGAATATTTATTTTTTGGGACATTAAAGTTTACATTATTCTTCGTGATTTCTATAGAATGTTTCGATAATAAAACAAAACCGACATTTTGTTTTTAATATATCTCAAAATATTACCCGTTTGGACTTTGCGACAATCTACTTTGAATATTAGTAAATTTCACTTTCTAAGGGACTGCATATAAAAGAGCCAATCTGGACCAGTTAACGATTATTCAGGAATTTTTGCACCATTCCTTCTCGTGAAACAGATATATGAATAAATGTAATGAATGTGATTCAATTTGTTGAACGATTGACTATATGCGCGCAAACATTATGGTTTTAGAAGTATGGTTGTCTCAACAATATGTTTTTTCTCTATAGCTGCTGTTTCATTGTCATTTGTTTATTTTTCTCTTTCTTTCTGTACTACGAGTTGCGGGATGCGGGAGTGTCGTACCCTACATAATTTTAATGGATAGTTCTGCATTGAAATGGTCTTTGCCTAATGACGAAGTGCTCACAAGTTCCCCTGTTTAGCTGCCTTTACTGGTTTAACCAGATTTGTGTAAATAATGGCATAGGAAAATTCCAGAATAACCCTATGCCAAGTTCAATCGGTTCCAGGCCGATTTTTAACACATAATTAATAAATAATTCTTACGTGGAGAAAAATTGATTAAACGATATATTTTTAATATAAGTTATATTAATTGATAAAGTCAATGGAACTTCTTTGTGACATTAGATGGTCATAAGGCACCGATTACATAAATAGTATTATCAGAAATGTTACAAAACGTTAATCTCCTTGAGTACTAACAGAATCGAGTATTATCTATCAATTTCTCGTTAGTATAATATGCAGTATTTAAAACAATGTATCAATTTATCTATTACTATTAAATGATATCTTTTACTTTTCCATCCGAAGTAAATTAATATATTATATTATTTAGGTAGACTGCATTACAATTGTGCCTAAAACGTCTATAACGGTGATAGTTGTAACTCATCGAACGGATTACAATTAATAATTAATGAACTTTTGCGCTTCGAGAAACTGTATTGTTACCGAATCTGTGTCAGCGCGCCGAATAGTCAGTATACCGATAATTTGCGTTGCGTATATGTAATCTCCACATAATAGATGCGCGTATAGAGAGCATTCATATTCATAAGACGTCGTGGTGCATGCGGGCATGTGCAATGTGCACGAGTGAAGGGGGAACCCAGCCTGCCATTCTCGGGGACCACCTGCATATAAACAGGCAGGACGGATAAGACTGTAACGACCGGGATATGTTATAATAATGGTACCGATTGATGGTAGGATGAACACGCAGGGGTTCTTCCGATGACTTGGTTTCCAGCAATATGTTGCATGATGACCGCAATGTTTAAAAGTCACGGAAGTGGGGTGACCGATTGTCTACGTGCAGGTCTTTCAAGATCGTATATTTCCAGGCTCTTTCGAGGTCCCTCCTTATTCCCGCGGTCGTAGACCTAAAATTTCTTTTGCTACTTTTCTATGTTAACTCGTCGCGAGGAAAGCCTGGAAAATTCGGTCGAGAAAGCTGCACTTTACTGTGCCTAAAATCTGAACAATGTAGTTTTAATTAAGTTCCGGATGAAAATTAGACTATAGATATAAACTGCATTTTTGCACATTTTTCAAAATTTTAAACAATCTCTGGACTTCAATTGATCTAAAATAATGATATTATGTTTCGATTTTTCTTTACATTTTTCAACTCCTTGCATCTTCAAAAGCCACCTCATTCAGTTTTTAGTTTCAGACATGCCAATCCTGAGATTAGGTAGTCCATTTTTAGATGCTCGACTTTGGCGCCATCTGCAGATTGCAAGATAAAATAAAAATTAAATTATACTTACTTTCAATATAAGAAATGCGAAAAACATCCAAACAATTTAGCTTTTTAAGACCTTCTAAAGTGTACCAAATGTGCCTGCTTAAAATGTTGCTCCCGCTACTTTTTATTAAATCTCATGCACTCGTTTAAACAGTGTACTCAGATTTATAAAATAATTGAATTGATTTGAATCAGCGAGGTATAGAATATCGTTGCCATAAACTACTACGTCAGCAAGTGCTAAAATTAAAACGAAAGCAAACGTGAATCCTTCACTGCTAACAATGGTGCTTAAGAACATACATTTCACTTGCCTTTTAAGCAATCATAGCAAACAGCGAGTGTCTAATGAAATTAGATCACCGAGTCTGTCATTAGTGTAATAAGTGTGAGGAAAAGTATTCGTTCTTCTGTCTCCGAGAGAAAGTCAAAATTATTCAACAACTAATTCATTGTCGCCGTAAACCCATTTTTCGATATATCGAAATACGATGCTTTGATAAATCGATACTAATCAGCGTTGTTCGTAATTCTCATGCCGAAAGCGAAGAGAAGAAAGTGCCATTTAACGCGTACAGGCTTTAGAAATTCATATTTATCTGCTTGCATATAATTACATACAGAGAGTGTCTCAGAACTGAACTGATTAATTTTTCTTTAAAAATACTTGCTTAATCAATAAAGAATGTTAACATTGTTAAAAATAATAGGGAAAAAAGTACGGGGCTCTATTTTATTTGAAATTTCACGAAGTTTTGGTTATTGAACACCCTGTATATACGTCTGTGCTAAGAGATGAATTGTGCAGGACTAAACGATTGATCGAGAACGTGGGTTAATTTTAACGTTATTTTATCACATTATTTTATCAAACATTCCCTTTCATACATCATCAGTGTTCTAACTATGGCAGCCAGTCATCATAATTGTCTAAATTCACCACAACGAAAACCCGAGAATCATTTATCGGCAGAACATTTTAATTGATTGGCGGGCGGCGTTCAAGTGGGAACGTATCACGGTTGACATTCGGTATCGATCCTGTCCGCAAGCGGTAGCATATGCGCGTTTATGTGCCATCTCGCGAATTGCATGCATCACTCTTTCACGGCGCTGATGGGATCTATGCACAATTTAACATCAGCGTGCATGCATCAAGTGGTCGACATGGACGGCTAAGTAAATGAATGGGATCCGCTCCCTAAATGCCAAGGTTGGACACAATTACGCACACGCCACGTAGCCTCCAGAGAGCACCAAGTAAATGCACGTACTCGAATCGGCCGCTTTTCCTGTCAGCCAATCCTGTCGTAGCTTGTTCGTCGCATTGCTCACTCTAGTTGTCGTAACGAGGGTGAACCGTAGGAGTTGAGTGCCACCTCGAGTCAATGTTTACAGACACGCGTGAACGTTTCTTCGCACAATTTCATTTAAGATCTGCATACCTATTGGATTAGGCCAATGGAAACATTGCACGAATCTTTATTTTTTCGTAATATATGTAAAAGTCATCACATATTACTAAGCATGGATGATGTTAATTTCCTCTCTTTTGTCAGTCACTTCCATTTCACTTTTTGTGAAGAATTCGTTACGTAATGTAAATAGAGGAGGAGACTGACGTAGTACCACTTTAGTACCACTTTACAGTGCCACTTTACTGATGTATGTAGTCATGTCAAATCTATGAGTCCAAGTGTCAGGAGAAATTTTAGGATCAAAGAATGAAGTATGGTCAAATACACAAGGACGACGTTATATCCCAATTTAAATGACGTGTAAGTAAACAATATTATTCATATGTATATGTATAGGATTCAGTACCTTAAGTTTAAATATATAGTCAAAGGCACCAAAAACCGGCATGACAAAAACAATGATTTTGTTCAGAACACAAATATACATATGAGAATTCAAAGATAAATAAATCTTCCGGGATTAATACCCCCGTCTGGATGCTGTATTGCTAAGATCATTTAATGAGAATGTCTCCGTTTCAAATTTATCGTTTCGTGCTCGAAACTCTCATACTGTAATGAAAGGGAGCATCATTGCGCAATGGCAAAATATGAAACCTCTCTCAAAACAACGTTTATAAATCACAACAACAAATTACCTAACAATGGTAAACAAAGCATAAAGCATCGAAGAATATTTCGCAAGACCTCCAGGATGCGCCATACGCGTCAGACTAGACGAAGCTGTACTAATGGTTGCTAATTCGTTTACGAGTAAATACGTGTTACGATCATTTCAGTATCCCCTCCACCGCCTAAGTACCGATACAATAATCCAAGTACTGACGCGAATAGGTCCTCAGTAGATAAAAATTATCGATGAACTTTAACTGGGGTTTCGCATATCGTAATCGTGTCACGGATCAAAATGTCGAAAGCCCTTTCGACGGTAGACTCCGCGATTCACGCTCGATAAATCCCACTAATGCGGATGATTAATCTCGGACGTTGCTAGCCCGCCAACTGCAGTAGGCTTCCGGAATGGATATCCCCGTCACGAGTCGCCGTTTCTTTTAGAGCCGAAAGCGAACCCGCTATATAGCATCTACACCCGACTCTATCCAGGCCCGTGAGGCACGAACCTTATACCTAACTGCGGCACTTCTGGGAAAAAAAAACACCGGGTATAAGAGCGTGTAGTCGACCGAATAATTCCCATACTCGCTTCTTCACCCGTTCTCCCCTTTCTTAAGAAAATCCTTCTTCGAGCTTAAAAAAGCTGGCAGCTTATATGAACGTATATATTGCGGAAGTGCCTCCAACATTTATGGCGCTTATATGGTTTACGAGGGACACATGTGTGGATTTTATCAGTTTTAAATGGTATATAAATTTTCATTACTGTCAGTTGTGAATGATTTTTCTCTTTTTTATCAAATAGAATGTCTTTTTTTAGTCACTGAATTTAAACATTGAATGTATAACAGATTTCAGCATTCATCATTATCCATAGTTTACTGTATGTAGTTGATGTTGCCAAATTTTCGAAGCCCGTCTCTGACGTTGCGACGGATGAAGATATTAAAAAAATGTACGTAACGAAAATTAACTCTAATAGAACAATATGTATTCGAGTCATGGAATCGCTATAATTAAACACTCTATAATAATGAACATTAAGAGTACACCTCTATTTTAACTTAGAAGCGTGATTTTTATCGAAGCCTCTCAAAAATAGTAATCGAAGCAGCAAATAATAGTTGCATAAACTGTAAAAATAGCATTTGGCTAAAAACGTCTGCTGGATGCCGATGTTCTAGCCAATCGCGTCTTTAGAGACTTCAAGACGGAACGGCGCGGCGGCAATTATTAATAACACAGCAAGTTCCCGCCTAATAGCATTGCATGCAATACAAAGACCGAGCTAACTCGAGAGTTAATTAATAACACGCCTCTAGATTCATCTCGGCAATATCTACGTCGACTGTTCGATGTCTCTTGAGTTATGAAAAGAGACAGCGAAATGTACTAAACTGAGGAAAGGGAAACTGTAACCGAGAAACAGCGATAGGAAGGGTGCAAACGAAAAAGGAAAGAAAGTATTGAAAATGAGTTTACATATATACTCTTGATGAAGGCCAGACTATCATGCGCAGGTTGAATCACGCTCCGGTGGGATGATGAGAAGTTTGATAATTAGAAAAATCAAGGGAGGTAAAACGAATTGCTAAAATATAATAAATAAACGATTTTAAATCAATTTGACATTTTTGCAGCTTTGTCGTTCCTTAAAACTCTCAAACGATATAAAATTAAAAAAACTTGCAGTTAATTTCTTTTCCCGAAACAATTTATTTGTAAGTATAAAAAAATATTAATACATCCGCATAATTATAATAATGTTTTTTTTTTTTTAATTTTATTTATTTTTTCTGTTTGTATTTACCGATTTTGTCAGTCTGAACTCTTTCAACAAATTAAAATTTAATTTTTCGGCTATTACATATTAAAATGACGAATCCGTCAAAATAATAACTATTATCTAGTTGGAATTTAGTGAGTTTTCAGAGTCGCTGATTACGATTCTGATTTTCACTACAATGTATACGATAGGGTGGATACGTCATTTGATTTTTGGAAAATTGATTATATATTAAAAAGGATGTACACCGAAAACCTCTATAAATAACGAATACAACAAGTTCCGCCATATTGAATCCGTTATTTTGAATTTGAAACTTCCGTTCTGACATAAGTTTCTTATAATTTTATCAATTTTTATCAAATTCGTTCGCCATCTTGTACTTATTTAATCTGTTAATTTTGTTAATGCCTAATAAAAAAAAAAAATTAATGGACTTCGTATACTACTATTTTTTAAGTTGTTAGAAACAATATCTTCGAGTATCCCAGAAAACAGAAGAGTATTGAAGTTCCAAACTGAAAATAAGCCTGACAGAAAAAGATTGTGGTTAGATGATATAGTCAAATCACGATATTTCTCTATTGCTTGTAATTCTGTTCGATTCCATTTTTGAAACTTGTATTCTTTTCGTTTAATCGGATTAGCCAATCGTTAAAATTGATGCAATTTTGAAATAATAAATAAACATCCTCAGATTAAAGTTTAATGTAAATCGAAATGATTTTGCTCTTCATCATGTTTTGTGTTCATAATGAAGGATACAATTTCGATTTCCACAACATTTCCAGAATCTGATAAATATCCATTTTATTTTTTCCCATCTTTATGAGATTTTCATATATTTTGTTGACGTAGTGTGTTTCCATAATCAATAAAAGAATATATATTTTAGAGTTTTCATTTCAGTTGGAAATTTTAAAATAATAATGAATATTATAAAGTCGTTGACGTAAAAACACCAACAAATTAGAATAGAGATAAAAACTGATTTCATGAAAATACCCGTATGTGGTATTTTTGGAATCGACAAAATTCCAGGATATTTTTTAGACAATTTTAATTAAAAATGGACGACATTCCATGTAATAGGAATATTATTGAGAAAAAACGTCATAGTGTTATTTCTATGCTGCATTTGGTAATTCATGTCAGTAATTATTAAATCTATAATTAATACTTTCAGTATTATTAACAGGAATATTTTGATGTAAACTTAAAAAAATAGGGTTGTACTTTGCTGTTACTAAGTTTTTTGTTATTAACAAACAAGTGTAATTTTCGGGAATCGAAAAAATCCTGAAAACATTTTTAGGTAATTTTTAATGAAAATGTGGTCAGTATACATTATTATGATGAATTAATAGTCCTCGAGAAAGAAATTGTTAAAATTTAATGATAATATGCCACTCAATAAATTATTATATATATATATAAAGTAAAAAAGAAAAAAAAAAAAAAAAAGAATCGTTGCACGCGTTGAATGACTCCCAACATAAAGTAAATTTTCTATGAACTTCAGTAAATTATACGAAACAATCATCTATGCTAGTGAAAAGAATGCCATTGATGCTTACGTGCTGTATCAAGTTACGTAAATAGTATACATTTAAGTGTAATAAAAATAAATGTTGCCTGTTATCAGTGTTCGATCACTTTTAACACTTTCAAATCCTTAATAAGAGAAAACTACGAAGTTGCTACAAATTAACTTAACACTATTTTCTACAATTAACGTAATTAAAAAGAAGTCACTCTGTGAAAGCTTCCGGTAACTGTGTATGTGACGTAGCTTTCAAATAATTAGTTTAAATTGACATTTAATCATTCATTTGCAGAAGCTTTTAATCCCATACCCACGTTGATTATCGGCATTAAATTCAGTTTGTAACGTATTCTCAAGCACGACCATTCACTTTCAGTTCGTGAAGAGAGTCGTTTTCATAAATAGGAACATCAAACTATTAAAAAAATACCATCGCAATATTTATACTTACTTTTTAAGTAAACGCAATAATGAGTATACAAGAGTATATAAAATACACAATATATTTCAATAAAAACAAAATTAAAAAGTATAATGAAGTTTGAAGTTACCAAAGAAAGCCTCGTACAATTTCAATCATGTCATTTAGGCTGAACTTATATTCTTGTAACAGATATAATACATGTCGTGGGCCATTATTCAGTTAAACATTCCATCTCGCACGAATTTACATAAAGAGCGTATTTACACAGTATTATTCGTGTACTTAATTTCGTACACGAGTAATAAGCTCCACCGGAAATTAATATCTCGTCATTTGGAAAAAATGCGAATTACATTAAGTACCGCGAGTACATTTGTCACGAGCACTGAAACATTTGTACGTTTTGCATGACAACACAACGACGCATGTTCCGCACACGGAGCATTCTTTGCACCTCTCAGTTTCTCCATTTTGCAAACCTTAGCAACCACGGCGACGAATTAACATCGTCAAATGGCAACTCGTGCAACGCCAAACGATTCAAGGTTTTTGAAATGTCGCATGGTGGCGGACCTCGCAAAAAGGTCGCCTCATAAATGGTATCCCTATTTATTATCATAACCTCGTCTGCATCCGTCAACCTCTTTATGTAATCGCACTTTCGCTGCTTCGGACCACGATCCGTATTCTTTTGTCCCCGTCGTAAATCCTAACGAGCACCGCGAGTATAACTGAATTACGGCCTTAATTGGAAAGTATGTACGTAGAAAAAGGAAACATCCGGTCTTTGAATGGAGCGCATCGCGTCGTTTCGCAGCCGCGCCGCCATGGAAAAACGCATAAGTAATGGGCACCCCTTGCCGAGATGAAAACATCGAAGATGAATAGGGGATTCGTTGGCGATCATAAAGTACCCGCATACCCCGACCACGATTTTATCGGCTCAAGGTTTGCACACGAGGAACCACCAAGAGCTTCTTATCGGGGCTTAATCGCCTGGCACTTTCACTGACGCGCCGCTCTATACACAACTGACGCATTATCCACGCGTCACGTTGCACTCACAACGACTTTTAGGCGTATACACCCGTCCGTGCGTGCACGCTCGCAGCCAACCTTTCCCATCAACGGGTCCTTACGTAGGTGCACGTTCGACGAGTCTCGAATTTCTTCTCCGACTCTGTGATACTTTTAATCAATGTACCGTGTAAACTTTGCCGTGGAAAGTTTGCCCATTGCGCAACGCGCACGCAGCTTTGAATGCTGCGTTGCTGATGCCAGGGCAATTACGTTGAAAAGGGGTAAGTCATGTCTTTTTATCGAAACGAGGGACCGTTACGTATGTACCTACATATGCCCAGAGATAACCGTGTTCCTCGGATGGTGAAGTAATTCCAGCGATGGATTTTACTTTTTACGTTCTTTGCAGCATTCGCTGTTCTCTTCGACTGTTCTAACCTTAAAGGATTGAAGTGCAGATTCTTCGTGAAACGAATAATAGGTATCTAAAGCAATTATCCGATGATAAAATCCTTTGTGGGAAGTATCTAATTGAGTAATTCCTTGTGATGATTGACGTCACTCATCCATGGAACCATTTTCTTGTGAAGTCTTTATATACATGCAGGGTTGGGGCCGAAGGTTTTATGTACGCAATGATTGAACCACTCGGGTTTTTGGACGTAATAAAATGAATTATAGTTGGATTTACTATCTAAAGTAGACTTGATTAATAGTTTTTGAATAGTATTTTAAATAAACCAAGTATATATAGATACGTGCGTCATACACTTTTACGATTTCCATTCATCAGTTAGGTGATGTCATGCTAGATGTACATATAGGATTTGTTACATTTTCCTGATTTTTATCATTACTTGCTCATTTACCACCAGCACGTCACTTTTCACCCGACCACCTTCACAGTATCGTTTAAAATTTACTGCCGTTTCGTAAAATACGATTCGGGAATCACAAGATAGTCGATATCCGCCGGACGCCAACGCGAGTGTAGTTTTTTCCGTTCTTTTCTCAATTGTGGCGAGTTACTTTCTCGAATCAATGCAATTAAAAATGCACTTTCGAAAGCTGCGTTTCCTCTCGATTGTGTCACATGGCGCAAAAGGAAGTCCAGTTTGTATACATTTGACATCGCGGGTTGCCGATGTCCGAGGACGCATGTACCATTATCCGCGCATGATTTGGCACGACCCATACAATTGACAATGGGCATTGCATCGCCCCACGATTCTCCGCCCGGTTACGAGGCACATGAAATTCTTCGTGACTCGCACGAAATTCCTTATTCCCCGCTTTGACAGCGACGTCTTAGCCTGATAAATGAAGGGTAAAGAAATTGCCTCCGTGCGTCCCGAGTAAAAAAATTGATGACGTATCCAATTTGCGGGTGGGAAACGCGTTTATTGGAGCGTGATCTGCTGCATTAGGTCCTATTGTAAATATCGATTTTATGCATTTAATTGAAAACATTACTCTCCGTGGTAATGGGCCTTTTCCGTCCAAGGATTGATTGGTCACGTATGATCATATTTATATAAAATGTACGTTGAAATATTTCCTTCCATCATATTATTATAGAATTATTATTTATTCGATTTAATCAACAAGTCGTTCGTTGCTCTTACAATACATAACTTTGTAATATCTGTAGCGATGCTGTTATGGTTTATAATATATAAATATATACATACATATATATATATATATATATATATATATTCATATTCATATTATTTATATTATTAATATTTATATTTATATATATTTATATTTATAAGTAATATATTTGTAAGATGTAATATTCTTAAAGTGAAAATCATCAACATTTCGTTTAAAAGTGTAAAAATCAATAAGAAATTAAAAATATTAAGATAAAAAAAAAATAGTTTAGACATAGCTATAGTAACGAAGAAAAATAAATATTTAATCCAAGAATCAATATAATATTATGGAAAAATATGGAAAACTTTTAACAAAGCCCAAATATCTAGATCAGATAGAATTATATCTGGATCATATACCATATACCCTTCAAACACAGCAAGTAACAATTATGTTACAAAAATGTCATGGTTATATCTTAATTAAATGTTACATTAATGTTACTTAATTGTTACATTCCGGTTGACCGGGTATGTTCCAGATATGGTTATATATAAAAGAGATATAACGATACATATATATTCGTATACATATATGACCATATCTGGAACATATATGATTCAGATATATAATTATTTCTGATCCATTTTTCCCCGGGAGATTGCAAAAAATGATATAAGGTGAATGAAAAGAGACAAAAATACAAACGACTTAAAAGAATTTAAATTCATAAAATAGACTCTATATATCTTATACATATATCAGAAAAGCATATGTTTTGGGATAATAACTCTCAAGTTAAAGGTCAAAAATTTTATTCATTTTATGTGAAAAAAGTTTCCAAGAACGCAAATATAAAAGAAAAAGGTGAAGATATGTTAAAAAAATAAAACAACGATTAATAAAATACATTAATAATAATAAAAAGTATCCAATACAAATTGACACAAGAATGAGAAAAGAAATAAAGTTATTAAAAACAAAAAACAAACAAAAAAGAATAAAATCTACAAACTATTTTATGACAAAACCAATTAAGGTGTCCTTAAAATTTTGCGGATTGCAAATTCAACCACTATACCTCAAAAAGTGTATATTTCATTCTTTTTAAAAATAATTATTAAACTATATTATTTCACACCGTGTGAATCAACGCTCTTAAAAAAGAGAAGACTTCACTTTTTATAAAGTCAGTGGCTCAATTTTCACTCCAAAAAGTTTAGAGCCGTTAGAATGTATATATAATGAAGTTCATGTCATATCATGCATCATATCATAATATTTTTCTAGAATTTATCATTATACAAATGCAATTTTTTCATTTATGCAATAACTTTAGTAATTTTGTCTAGTCATTCATTATATCGATGTTCGTTAATTTTTTAAGTTTTATCATTTTATTTCAAGTTAGACGCGATGGAGTTGCTATCACTTACGTGAAAATTAATTTTGGATTGTAAATAACATTATTTAGAATTTATCGATAGTTGTCACTTCGACATGTGACAATTATACTGTTGTAGTAATTAAATAGAACCATCAATACAGGCGATATGTATTATCGTAAATCAGTTGTAGTAAATAGTGTAAAAAGAAAATATACACACACCCACACCTTTACACACACACACACACACATAGATATATATATATATATATATACATAAAGAAATTATTATTTAATAACAATATAGGAAAGGAAAGGAACGCATGCAGTGAATATAAATTCATTAATAATAATCAGAAAGTATATAGGGGAATTTTTTGAAATGGCCGTTTCGTTTTGTGAGAACGGCGACTTTCCAACAAAATAAATATTACTGAAATCAGCGAACAAAAATGCAACAACCTCTACTAACTACGATGTTCTTCCTCTCAAGTCTATTCTGTAGACACGGGCCATTCATACACATTGACATTTACAATTCCTGCCAATAAGGAAATGAAACGGAAATAATCCTCATTGATGTAATAATTAATGAAATGTAGTGAAAACAAATATCCCGATCGCGTGATGCATTTGGTTATTAAACTTTCTCTCACCTTCGCTCTTTCAGATTTTGCACAATATACTCGAAAACGAGTTCCTTTTTATTTCCTCGTTCACATGGCAATTGTTAATGCTATCTCGGTACGTTTAATAACGAGCAAAAGAATATATCCCATCTTATTTGAAAACTGGTAAGATGAAGATATGTCACTCGAAGATATTTTCGCGTTATGAAGTTTCCACGGTGCAAGATCTTAACATCGGAACGAAAAACGAAAGCGCTGAATGAAGTAAAGATCCCCTGAAACCTCGTTATTAAAACGTCGCGACAGTGTGTGAATTTTCGCACATTCTTTACAGGAGTCTTTTCCTTCAGGTCTTTTTGCTAAGTCAAAAGACAAAAAATGTAACAAGAATGAAAATGATGAATATCTCAAGTGAAGTTGTCACTTCTAGCGCTATAATTTGCTATATATTTAATGAAGTAGGAATGAATGATATGATGAGACAAGACCACGAACTAAGGTCTCTCAATATTTTGGACAAACAATACGGCTTTTCGTCCAAGTCTATGGGATGCAATTCTTTTTCGGACGATTGTAAAATCATAAAGAGAGAAAATATGTCTGGTTAATAAAAAGATAAATCTAAACTCGTTCGATGTAATAATAAAATACGCTAATATTTAGTACTTGTGCGATGTAATCAGTCATTTTTATTCCGATTACCCTAATTCACGAACTTAATTAGGCATCGAGGTTCCGCGACGGCGAATAAAACGCCGAGTTTATTCGCGCTAGTCGCCTCCAGATCAGGAACGCCTTGTGTTTGACAAATGATGCACTCGTAAATAATATCACCGTCACCGGCTTACATAGGCCATGGCAAACAAACCTAACTAACGAGCGCTATGTATCCGCACTTGCGACTTATAGCTTTTACATTGCGGCTTTTCGATCGAGGTTGCAAATTGCAGCTGTGCGTGAGAAATACCTTGCGCCGATGAAGTTTCTAGGAAGCCAATTTGATAAACGCTTTCTTTTTCGCGGCGTTTAGCCTTTAGACCTCCTTCTCGGCTTTGCGATGGATGGGCGCGAGAATTAAAATTGAAAATTAATTGGCCGATTTACCACCGCGGGTGGGGTCGTCCTCGAATACGCCAAGTGTCACACTTGTGTTCTAGACGGATCGCACTATTCCTGATTTTCACGTCAAATTAAATTTGTCTTTTGCCAGAAATAAATTGTACTAATGATTATATAATTTTCATATTAATGAAATATTGTTAGGGCTTTCATTAATATTATTTCTTTCGTTTTTTAAATAAATGAATACAATATTGATGATTGTCTCAAATAAAATTGTCGACACTGTCGTTATCAAGTGTTTTCATTAAGACTTTTTATTTTTTTTTTCGTTGAATTTTTTATAAATTATCAAGTATCGGTCAGTTTTTGTCAATTTTAAAAACTTGTGTTTAAAATTTTTTTTTTTTTGCAATATTGTCACCCAGGTAGAAATTAATCGTGGCATTCCGTTTTATTGTAAAGGCCCTATATCGGAAAACCATTATAAAATCTGTACGAGCAAATTTCTCGATTCTGTCCAGATTTTATGTAGAAAATCTAGAAATTTGATAGTAAAAATTACTATAAATTCTAGGTTAGATAAAATATGAATTCTGTCTCGTTTCTATATCGGTTTTGTCTAG
>JAPYZR010000730.1:0-27725 GCA_030522945.1 Trichopria nigra | reverse complement strand
ATAAATAATTCTGTTCTATTTGTCTTTTTCCACCTCAAGTGATCCCCAAAAAAGGCGCTAATGAAAAGCAACTGTAGTTCCATTATTGTTAAACATTTTGTTCTCTGATAAAGGCAATAAGTAATAAAGGTCGAAAATGTATATTCAATTTCAACAGATTTATTCTAAATAAATATTTAGTATTTATTGCAAGCAGTAAATGAAATTATCCTTCTTTGACGAAATTATAGGTATGTAAATTGTGAACCATCATTGGGTTCCAATAGTAACTGAAACAAATGTATATAATCTTAGAACAGGTGTTTGCTGTCGCTTATTTTAAATAAGTAATGATGCAATTTGAAGTAACAATACTGTACTGCCTTCCATTTAATAATTAACGATGTGCTAATAATAAAATGTTCTATTATCATATTCAAAATGTCATCAAGAATTAACGCTGCATTAATACAATTCAATTATCCGGAAAGCGTTATTACGACGTTGTAAATGTTGTAATTCGATTCCTAAATGATAAAATTAATATATTAATTAATTTACTTCATCGACCTGCCAGAGTCAATATATTATCCACCTGTCATGTTTATAATAAAGTATCGCGTTTCACGGAAAACGGTAATTAGTTTTTTGCCCGATAATAACTAAAAACCAATTTGTAAAACCGTAGTTTTTTATTCCAATTACGCAATTTTATCTTTTATTTCGTGCTAATAATAAAGAAAATACTTTCCACGATTTATTCACGCGGTGAGTAACGAACGTGCATATTTATTGGCTAACGTGAACTTGCACATACGAAATTGAAAACTGCTGCTGATAATTAAAATATCAGCTTGCATATTTGAAATTTACAATACACATGCGCGAAGCTCGTCGTTTTGGTATTGAATTTTACTAACGTTACAGGAAGTTTGCCGCTATATTTGCTCGCGCGCATCCACATTGTACATTGAATATTGTTTCCGTATTATCTGTATATTACATCATATCAAAGTATTGATTTTAAGAATAGACTCGATTAAAAAATATGAAATTCAATCAATGATAGCTGTATCATTCCATCAACAATATTTCCGTATTGGAATTCTATGACAAATTAACTACCACATAGCAATGTTCAGCAGAATGGTGCTCATTACTACAGCCAAGTTGTGACAATACTTGGGTTCAGCATTTTATTAAATATCCCAAGTTCGTCCAGTTGTCAGTGATAAAGTCGTCCATCGAATGCACGTCAACAAACAACAACAGGTTTTATAATGGACAGAAACTGGACGTATATTGATCATCCAATAATTGGGTGATAAAAATTAAATTTTCTTGATAACTTTTAAGATTCTGTTAAATGGAGATCCTAATGTTCATCGAGTGGCTTTTGACGCGAACGCTGCCTAACGACGAACGAACAAAGCTAAATTCAAAATGGTTGTAATCGGAAGACTTGAAATTAATGTCGAGTAAGCCGAACAAGTAAGATCTTGAACAACCAGCCTCGAAGGCAGTTACTATTTCTAATGATGTTCGGGTTTCCACGTATCTCGCTTCTGCTAGGTTGAGACAAGCGAGGTTCTAATTGAAGGGAAGTGGCATCTGCCTAGGTGTCCTGGGCGACAGGAACACCAAAGAGGAGATATCGTGTTTCCTACAAGAGTGGTCTACTAATTAACTTAGCCCCTCTCAATCTCTCGCATCCTATCGTCTCACTGGTAAAGGTTCAATCTTCGGGCATGGACCAAGAAAAAGATTCCTCTTCATTCGCTGCGGGTACTAATTGTAAATGACGAGAACACGGTAATACATTTTACCCAACAAGCAAGTTGATAACAATTAATAATACACGTACATAGTTAAAAGAAAATGATTTCGACTAAAGATGTGTTTAATTGAATTTTAAAGTATTTGTAAATTAGTTCAATTTCAGTATTACACTCAATATAGTTAGAAATAGCAGCATCGCAGCATTCCCCTGAATCTACCTTTTTGCAAAATAATCGTAAAAACCAGAATATATTCTAGTTTAATGGATGATTCTAGTATCCAGAATGAAACAGTGAATTGCATTTTATCATCGATCGAATCGAATTTCAAGGAAATTGACAGGGAGTAAATCCAATAGGATGCGTCAGGTACGAGTGTAACTTGAACGATCGACGATGAGGTTTTATATGATGATAAAATGTTAACGTCGTACCATCATCCGTTGGAAACCCATGCCAATTGTTCCGCAAAGGCCCAGTTTGGTCCACCGTCGGATAACGAAATTATCTTAACCCGGCCAATCGATTAATCGATGGCGAAGGGTTATTGGATGGGCGCCGTTCGCCTGCACTGGCCTGGGGACATGGAAGTGGTGACAGCACCTACGAGGTTCGACGCCCATTGTGATCAAGTCATACCGTTTGCAACATCAAGTCGTAGAACCAACCAGTACATATACGTACACCGCCGCTCGAGATAATACTGTTGTCACGTCCATCAAGTGCATTGGAAAAGACATGCAGACCGCGGGAGAGAAATAGACGAAACTTCTTTATCTAGTACCGATAGAAGGTTGCTTTATGTACTGAACATCAATGCAGTTTTCATCTATAGTTGCGAAGAATCGAATGCACAGATTTTACGTATTCCCAGCGATACAATTTCCTATAAATTACTATCAACTAGTTTCTACGTTGGTTAGTAATTGCTAATTGAACTTGTATAAAATTATCGTTTTTTTCTTTACGGTCGTCTGAACAGTAATATAATGGAATGTAAGAGTTAATTCCTAATTATGAAAATAAAATGGAAATTTTCATCGTCGGAATCATCCCAGATTGAAAAAGCGGAATCACGTGTGACCCGGAAGATATACTTCAGCGCAATGGCAAATTCGAATGTGGCACAGGCTTGGGACGATGGACGTGCACAGTCGGGATTTATTAGGGTAATCTGCTTAGTCCCTACACTTACATACACTTCCGTCGGGCTTGTGTCTTTCTCGGTGTGTCGGCTTTACTTGCTTCAAAGCGAACATAAAACTGAAAGCTGCGCTACCTTGCTCGCTTTTTTACACGGGAATCTATTATTCCCTTAATGCATCCCATACGCATCTCTCTTGAGAAAAAAAAACAGCTTGATGAAAATTTATACCTTCAAATGCGGTAAATTTAAATGTTTTCTTTTTTTCTTTTGCAATATATATTGGAACATTGTTACAATAACTGTCACTGGCCGTTGTTTTCGTGGCACGTCGCCCCATCCAGTAATAATGCCACCAGACTATTACTTATCCAAAGAAACGAAACTTCCATTTAACGACTTTTCGCGAGACGCGACACTCCTTGAGACGAAGCGCAGGAGACGAGGAGCGAAGATAAGGGGAACTGGAGAAAGGGGGGAGGAGGGGGTAACGAAAGAGAGAAAGTAAGCGCGCGGCTAAAATCGATATTTAAGACTGTCTACCACCCGTGAAAATTTAATAACCCGCCAGCAGCCCCGAAGTATGCGCGCACCGTTCCTGCGGAAAGACGTGCCCTGCCGAACACGTGTGAAAATGTTCGTCGCGAAAAGATGATATTAAATCTCAGAAGAAATAATTAAAAACTTGAAAAGTCAAAGAGAATCAAGAAGTATAACTTTAGGAGAGAAATTACAGTGACAAATTGAGAGGGTTCTCTTGGAAACGCCAGCTTTTCACCTTTAAACAAAATCAGTCCACGAATGTTGTACAAGCACTTATTGATCGACGAGTGGAGGCCTCCAACCATTTGTGAAATTTGTATTTTACTCTATTCTACGGAATTATTCAGAATTGGCCTAAACCTCTTTGTCTATCCGAATGCGATGAATTTTTATATATGTTTGCCCGAGCAAAGCTGCAACTTATCGACAAAGCTGTCATGTTTTCATAGTGATTTCAGGAGAAAGTGGGAGAAAACCGAGGCAAAATAGAAGATTAGCGAAGAGCCAGAGGGCAAGATAAATCGTCGCGTCAGAAGCGGTAATAAATACGAACTAATTGAATTCGCGTTTACCTACCGAAACTCGCGGGACCCGCGGGGAGCCCGTCCTATTCTCGCGGCGCGCAGCGCCTCGGTTGGCGTTGAATTATTATTCCGCTTTGTACGTACATCTGCGAATATTAATATCCCAACTCTTGACTTAATTGCACAGAATGGATTTTAGACGTAACCATTGTGCAGCCGCGTTTGCCCCACACCTGATACCTGACATCGGTGGCAGGAGTTTGTGCTACGACTTTTGCAATGTAACGGTCCAATGATTGAATATGGTCAGCAAGTTTGCTACCTTTGATCGATTTTGATAAGAAATGCTGGGATGATTAAGAATAGCATAAAACATAACTCCAAATATAATTCAGGCTTAATTTTGGGGTATTTGATGGGTGCCACGTTTTGTCGTTTAGTGGAAGTGATGGAGTGTTTTCTACTGTACTCTTATAATATTGAATCCGATCTGAAAGTGAATCCTCCGACTATGTCAATCTTCTTGCAATACCCCTCTTTTTAAGTCTTTTTATTTTGTCAGAATGTCATTAAACCATACATTTGCTTTGAATGAAAATCAATAAAAAAGATGTCATCAAATACGTAGCAAACCCACCACGGCAATCATCCTTATTGTAATAGATAAATGCCAACGTTGGCGGACGAGAAAGGGGTTGTGTCGAGAAGTTAATTGCAAGTTTATGCGTTTAACCGCTCGACTAATTGGAGTCCTGCAGGTAAACCCCGGAATTCAGGATCCCATCGACCGCGCATAGTACACGTCCTATTCCAGTGGAAAAATTATACTCCTATACATGACCCTGCTCCGAGCTTTATGGTAATGTTGCGGCGATGCTTAAAATCTCATATGCGCATACATTCTAACGGAGTGTTTTGTAAGGCTCGACTCTGCTCTTTCCATTGCTAACTTCTGCATTATTTTCTTTTTTCATATTATATATTACTCAATATGACAACAATGATCTCCTAAGCCGTTTGACAAAGTGAAGTTTTTAAAAACATGTTACGTTTGAAATCTGTCTTCTTTAGATGTGATGAACTGTTTCTTTCGTATTTCCCTTAGAATTATCATAACAAAGCAAACATTTTACGCAATTCAGGTGCTGAAAGTAGAAACATCCGCATATCCCCAACGGAATTTATCAACAAACTCTAACTATTTATTTTTTATATTTTATCAACGTTTTTGATAACAAAGATCGTTATAACATAATTTTACCGTGGTACCATGCAAGTAGTCTTTCATCAAAGTCAAAGAAATTCATCAAAGAAATATATCAAAGAGAAATCTCTCTCTACTATAAGCAGTTGCTAACGAACTCATTGATGTTTTCATTAACTTCCTGTTTTGAAGATTATTATTCAGCTTTGGCTAAGCTTTAGATGTCAAAAAACGTTACGTGATGATGTCGTAAATACGAGTTCTTTGCACAAGCTCCGCGAGAATTGGCTTTATTTCCAAAATGGTAAGCAGTAGCTGTAGAAATCTGGGGCATCAGTACCGCCTTAAAGGGCTCCTCTATTTAGCGTGCGTTTTTCTTGCTGTGTAGAGGCTTAGTCTGTCATAGAGATAGGTGGCAAGGAGAGAAAAAAAAAGAAATTTTAGAACAAAAACCGGGTCGGAGATTAAAGGTTGAATGCGACGTCCTTTTGAAAAATTATTAATTACATGAAAACAGAGAAATTTCGCAGTGCGCTGACTCATTTTTAGAGACTCGTTTTGGCTTCCTTCTGGCGGTATTCATCATACCGAGTAATAAATGCTTCGTGCTTCCGTGCAGGTATCTTTTTATGTATCTTGGTGTACGTGAGCAAATAGAAATGCAATTTTCGGCGCAAGACTAAAATAGTAGTTTAGATAAACTGACGCGTTGAAATTTATAAACTTCCCTTGAAATCTTTGAAAATAATATAAAAAGACCATTAAATTACTATTTTTTTTTTTAAATATATTCAAAACAGATGGATACATATTTCATAGTTTCTATTTTCAGCGACCATGGATCTGCCCTATTGTATGGGGGTTTTTTTATGGAAAACTCCTTTTTCGTTTCAACGAAGGCGTCAGAACAAGCACCGTTCCCGAGTAAAGCTTCGGTGCCAAAAGAGTGGGACGAAAATCCAGGATAGAAAATGGAGAATCTGGGAGACGAAAGCGGGGGATTTGTTGAGGAGAGGATGGTGAATAGCCGCCGCTGGACAAACGATATAAGATTTCCCACTGAAAGATGCTCTAATAAAATGGACGGCCGTTGTGCCATCTATGGTGGTATCCACTTGACGACCTTCTTTCCTAGCGTCCCTTCATCCCTTACCTACTCTCTTTTCAAGCACCGATACTTGGGTCTACTTTACCCATATACCTTTTTCCGCTCGCCCTTCATTTCATCTCTAGCAGAGCCGCTCGTCTCTTCTGCGTCAGATGCCGGCAATCCTAGTAAACGTGGTTTACGTTCGTTGTAGCTCGTTCTCGCTTTGCTCCCTCGCGTGTCTGTTCACATTCGAGCAGCGGACTGCGATCTCGATCCACTTTGGAAATATACGCAAGGAGTTTATCTTTCCTGAGCGACTGGGAATGTGAACGGATTTTTCTTCTTATCAATGCATATTTGAGCATTGAAACTTTCACATTGCTAAGTTGACTACAATGCGATTGTGCGTGCAATGACTACCGTGAAATGCTTTTAATTGAGTCAGCGACGTAATTTTGATCAATATGGAAATAACTAATAGTTTGGACATTAAAAAGAACTCAGACGAGTTCTTAACTCTACCTAACAAATCAAACAGCTGCAGGGAATTCTTATTTATTGGTCGCGATCTCAATTTTCCACCCCGTATGTTTGTACCATATTTCCAGGCTACTTTTAGCAACGTCATCAATCGCAAAGTAACCTATTTCAATAATATGTAAAGAATTGAGAAAAATGGATATAAGTGTAAATAGCACAATGCCACCACGAGGCGTATTATTGAAAAATAAGAGAACTGGTCGGAATGTTGACGCGCCACCTATCGCGTAGCCCCTTACTATCGCTGCGTTGCCATCGTCTACTGGGAAAGAGGAAGTCGATCTTGCGGAACATTTTAATGACAGCTTTCTTCATGCATTTAGCGTGTTAGTAGTGAACGAGTACGTCTTGGTTAGCCGAGCGTATCAGTGTTCACCGCAACAACTCTCGAACTACTGTGCCTCCCTGTTACCGGTGCGCATTTTTTCCCTTCTTTTTGTGCAGTTCTCTTTTTCTCCTCATCGACCGTAATGCCGCCTTTTCTGTCTCATCACTGCTTACCTAGGGGTTTTTCTTCGTCTAACATTTACTTCACGTCGGCAACTCGTATCTTTTTCAAATAGTATGAGAAAACGATACGTTTCATATCAAACTTCATTAAGCATATTGTTCTAAAGTGCAGCATTATCGTCGTCTACGATTTTCGAGAATCATCTCGGTGGAAACAGTGGAGCATTTATTACATCACAAACGATGCGACGAATGCTTCGTGTTCTTACCTTACCCATGACGTCGTAAAGGATTGCCTTTTCGCGGCGAGCGGGAAAGTTAACGACAGCCAAAACTCATGGAAGAACGAAGAATGAGGTTGCTTCCTTTTCAGTGCTCTCCCCCTTCAAGATATTCTTTGCTCCATCCCACCCTCTTTACTCGCGGGAGTTGAAATTAGGTTTGCAAAGAAGTAAACATCAGCGTGGCTGTGCGTTTGCATAAACGGAAGGCGTTGCTTGCATGATGAAAGCGGAGGGTGAGAGAGGTTGAAAGGGGACGAGGGCACAGTGACAAATGCCTTCTTCTTCTTCTCCCCGACTCCCCCCTTAGTCGTCTTTGGTCGTGATGGCAACGATGGTGCAACTTTTGCGAGACTCTCCTGCGTACTATAGAGTTTGTTTTTGCACCATTAGGACCACTTTGTCCGACTTGCGCAAGATCCTAAGGCAGATCCACCTTGGCGGGTACATTACGGTTCGTTTTTACGAGGCGTCGAATCTTCATTGAGGTCAAAGAAAAGATTACTCAAAATCTTTTACATAACTAAGATTGAAAAAAATTAATTTTTAAACTAATTTTTTTCTTTTATTCTAACTTAAGTCCATTCATACCTTAAAGGATATTATTCTGCATTAAGACAATTGCAATTCTAACAGAAAAAATAGAAGCTCCCTTTTTCCATAATAATTTACGAAATTCGCCATAGCTCTGACATTGCTTAAGATGCGGGTTTGCTGATGTTAGTGTACACATCTTTTATTAGCTACGCAGTCGAATGTGTATTTTTTGACAAAGGTAGCAGCTTTAATTAGCCAAGTAGCAAAAGCATCGTTGAAAGAAGAGGAAAAAGCATAGTACCCGGCGAAAGGGTAGCGAAGGGTCGAGGAGCAGAGTGAAGTACATAAATTATGCATTTCTAGGATAGCTTTATCGCTCACTTCTTTCTCGTCTTCATTGTCGTGATGTCACATGCAGAGCTGCGCTCCTCATAATCCATAAATCCGGAAAAGTCGCATTCGAGGCTGCACTATCTCGCGTACTTTAGATGCAAGACGGCTGTCGTTGCAGATTTTTTTTTCTATTTTGTCCATTGTCCACGTTCATTTTATCATTTGTCTCGGGGCTAATGGCTTACTTATCTCGTGCACCTTCTTTCGCAGCACGGGCGAGGATAGCGAAAAAAGTGGGTGGGTAGAAACCGAAACAGCGCACCGTTTCATTGTTTGCGCAAACGCGCAAACACCTAAGTGCCGTATAATGACGTGTTTTTAATTAAACTTCAGAGGAAAACGCGCAACAAATATCGAATAAACACTCAATGTGGAAGAATATGAAGCTGGTGGTAGTGGGGCATCGGGGGAAAAATTATTTTCGCTCTTTGCCGCTTCACACAATGGATACCATTCCTTGGAGCCTTTAAACAGTTATTTACTTTATGATGATTAAACGAGCTTTAAGAAGTTTCTCGCAACTGCAAACTTTCAGATTTTACAGTTAAGGGGTTTCGTAATAAGTTGCCTAAATATTTCTTAAAATTATGTATAATTATTCAAAATCTTTCTTTTAAATGATGGTAATTGACTCCGTAATTGTGCAAAGTTACGTCTATTCATATTTTTGATAAGTTATCTGGTAGATCATTCATTTCATTCTTTTATTACATGGTCAAATGTGTATCATTGGAATAGTTAACAAATGCTAAACAACTGCTAAACAAATTAATAAAACAATATAAAACTGAACGGATTTACAGATTAAAGCACTTGTTTATTTCTATATAACTAAGGAAGTTGAGCTTTCGTTTGGAAGCCATGGAAGGGTACTAGTCCCAATTAGCACTGGACGAACGTGATGCGTACAATTTTTGTCCAATCGTCCACGGAAGAAACATGTCTAGATATTTACGAATAATGGAAATCCAGACTTGGACGGTATGTCTATTTGTGTTTTGAACCTATTTACATGTACGTCCATTGTCAAAACGACCAAAAATAGACTTAAAAATTTACAGGACAACCGTTACAGATTGATTTGGTTTTAGTGTTTGAATGTAGACTGATGTAACCACATGAAATAATTGTCCTGATACGACTTCCGTCAATGCATCTTTTATCAGAAAATTATTTATATTCAAACCCAATTCCATATATAAAGTGGCAGTAAACCTTATGGGCAATGAACTACGTTTACTCCCTGGAGATAAAATAACTGTTGACGTTTGAATAAATGGGAGATTCCGGTAAAGTCCGTTTCAGTATTACGTCGTGAAAATTCTCTAATCGAAAAGTTATCGAGTAAAAAATTGCCGTCACGCACCGTTGGCTGTTACTCTTACGACGTCTCCCAGTAGAATCCTTTGAGCAGTCAGAAGAAATGAGAAAAACGCGTCTGTTGATTATGCAGACCGGCCTTTGGACAAGCGGTTACTCCCGTCCAGGCAGCGCAATATTCGGAGCACAAACACGCGGAACAAAGACGTCGTAACCCCAGGAAACACATCAGCCCTCGGCAACGGGATCATAACGCGTTATGAGGGCTCGGCCTGCCCTGTCCTTTCCGAGAGCCTCGGACGAGGCGAACTTGCAGTTTTAATGGCGCCATGAAAACGGCAACGGCACACCGGGCAAGCGCGTATTCGTATTATGGTCCTGCTTTCCCTATAGTTTCACCTTCTTCTGGTGGCCGGCGCAATTACATTTTTTATTTCCCACGCGTAAAATCAAGCCGAGCCTCGACGATGCTTACATGGGACAGACAACAGAAATGCACGATATCATGGCTCCGATGAATATATTTTGCCTGCTTTTCTCCTCCACCAGTTTCTTTTTACGGCTTCTTTTATAATGTATAATGAGAAAAAACACTAAGAATGCGTTTATTCGTATTTGGGAAATATTTTTGTTGTGTGATACAACTGAAAGGAAAGTGTTATTGCATTCAAGAACATATCTTTGAATATTCGTTTCTCCATTTTCAGCCTGTAAATTGTTTGATCATAGATGATGTGGTCGCATGGGTTCAAAAACAAGGCACAGTTAAGTAACCAATAAAATCTGTTATGCACAGTACGTACCGTATTACTATTTTATAAATCCTTTAAAGAATGATACCGTATGACAATGCATTAATATCGATCGAGAAAACACCTTTTACGAAGGTCGACATTCTGGCAATATTTTTATGCCATACATTCGTTCACGAAATAATGATAATTTCTAAAATCATGTTTGTCTAAAGTCGTTTGCTTAGGTGCGTGAATTACGAAGTAAACCTTGAGAAAGAGAAGGAGAATGACACAGGAGCAGATCTGTCAAGTTAAATGAACGATACTAAAAGGAAAGAAGCGATTAATTTGGGAATGCTCCGGTAAGAAAAATGCGCCACTTTCTTGCACATTACGGGCAACTGGTTCATTATGGAGGTTTCTTTCTTGCGCAGGGAATAACGTTAGAGAATCAGCTGAAGGAATGGGGATATTGATATAACGAAGATGCCTTTAGAATGAAGAAAAAACAATAAAATCAAAAGATACTAGTCATTGAGGCCAAGACCTGACAAGTACAATAACGCTGCCTCAGTGTTCAATTATTCTTTCTTCTTCTATTAGCCATCATGAGAAAAATCCACAAAAAATAAAAGAATATGACATTGCGCTCTGTAGAGAAAAAAATTATCTCTTATGTAAGGATCACTAGATATTCTTAGTGTGTTGCACGCGTACGTTAGTGAATACTAACATACGTTCACGTACGTAGCTATCGAAGGATAACTCTACCCTATCCATTCTCTATCCAACTTTCGCATTACTCTTAAAACTTTCTCTTGAACTGAAAGATGGCGGACTGCAAAGTGAGCGGGTCGGTTCCAAACTTTCTTTCCGCCATCTTTCATGGATTGACGGCAAACCTATCACATTGGCATTGGCAACGAACTTTTCGTGCGTTGATTGTCCATTTAAATCGAACAAGCGATGCTCTGAAATTTACGTTTACGCGTCTTCTTAAGTTCTTCAGTCGTTCAAAGGTCAAATTCTCGAATTGTCGTAATTGAATTGAAAGAAAAATCAATCGGGTGGTTCGACAATACTCCAGTGACCTTCCAGAATTAAAAGTGCATTTGTCTGACGTATCATGCAGTAGATTGTTCTCTTTTAGTGCAACGAATAGCTAACACCGAACTATTTCGACCTTGATTCAGATTCGCAATCTCGTCCACAATCAGCATTCTCCCCTTTTCGAATCGCTTCAATTTCCTCAACCTCAAAATGGCAAAAGTAGGGAGACTTCCGTATTACCCGAGACCAGGGGGGCTAGACTCCAGAGTATCGGTCGTACTATAAGGCGCATACTTCTCGCACGACCGCCTCACAGGGAGTGACTCAGCGAGTCGCGAACGAGGACGTGTTAAAGGGTAGCCACGTGCCGGACTATGGAATGCTGTAAAGCCGCAGCGAGTCCCCGCAAGGCTCATTAATATTCACAGAGAGACACGACCGCTTTTTCGCCGCGTTGTGTTACGGGAAAGAGATACGACTGGGCCACCCTACTTCGGGGAATTATTGTATCTTAAGGGAGAGCAGTATAAGGCAGGAAACGATCCTTTAATGCCGCGGGGTTGAAAGTAGCGTAGAGTTCGTAGAATATTTTTGCGATAAAAAATTTCCTTGCGATAAAGAATTTCCATGGGCTTTTCTAAGCGGATTATTCTAGGTTTATCTTTTGAAAAAGCACAAATCTTAATTTTCAAATCGACTGAATCAGACCATTTCTTTGTGTCACTTTTTCGTCATCATCATCATTGTATTAGACTGCTGTTGGCATTAGCCTTCCGCAGTTTTCTTATGACATTTTACATACGAGGGAGGGCACTGATCTAGGCCACTTGGAGGCTAACTCGCGATTACACACGACAAGAGTCATAAGACTGGGATCAATGATGAATAAAAAGAATCGTTGCATTCGATATTATCCTGATTATTTTCGTAATATTCTTTCTCTTGTTAAATTATGTACTATATAACAAGAAGTACAACCAACGACGATACATGTCATACGTAATATTTGAAAAAATTATAAGTACTACTCCTTTAATTTTCTCTGGCTAGTAACCTCGTACGACGCCTGGAACGTATTCTGCATGTCGATGAGCTTAAAACATTTTAGTATGTCATAGCCGCCTAAGCAACCATGCACCCCTGTGACACCGCATAACGCCAGCGGTAGGATAGCTGCGGTTGGAACTTGCACAGGCATTATACGACTAATATAGGACGGGTTTGAGTGGACTAGGGTGGATAATGACACGGGCGAAATTTTCGATTAAGTGCCTTTACCTACATGCGCGAATGGCCGGAACCTTCGATGTAGGGCCACAGATAATAATTTATTCTCTGAATTTGACTGCGCAATCTCGGCAACAAGAATGGGTAAGCGTGTGTTACGCGAATAATTGGATTCAATTGCAATTAGCGCATGAGGTACGTAACTGCGTTACAATCGCGAGAGCTTCGAATTACAGCCGTATGTAATTCAGAAGTACCGCATATCAAAACACGTTAACCAACTGCCGATACCATGCCTATTCTGATGCACGCTCCATCGAATCGCATACCCCGTCAATCAATATTCCATGCATAAGCAAGCTTGTCTCAAGATCTGAATTCTGGCTTTGATTCTACGGAATTAGAAGAGGAATTAGGATATTTGTTTTTGTAAATGGGGGATGAATTTGGTCATTAATAATGTTGTGAATTTTATCACTTTGAGCAAATCATGTACTTTTTGTTATTATCTATTACGCGCCTTCTTAGACTTTCTCTCGTAACTGTGATGTATTTTCAAAGCTTCTGTTGCTTTATTGGTCCTCGTATATATATAATATACGTCAATTGAGCTGAAGTATGCCAACCAGTTTCGAGTTTCACGAGGAGCAGCAATTTTCTGTGTTCCTCACGAAAGCTTCGTTAGTAAACGGAGACGCGATCCAGCGCGATACCCCAGTCGAAGAACTCGGGTTTTCACCAATCTGAAATATTGCCCACCAATTAGACACATACCATACGTGGCACTGCATGTACGTAAACTCAGAACTTACACGAGTATTACTATTGCAAAGGTGATGCTATATGTTAGAAATACAATAGGCGCCAATTTGGCATGCAAAAGCGAACGTAAATCAGTGAGATCTTCTTTAATAGCCGGATGTGTGATTTGCACATTGTACCAGGAACGATGCATTGTAGGTCTCTTATTCCTTCCTTTCCAAACTTTTTTCCAATCAATCCCATACTGTATATTTTATCAAAT
Organism: Trichopria nigra; assembly: GCA_030522945.1. Taxonomy (NCBI): domain Eukaryota; kingdom Metazoa; phylum Arthropoda; class Insecta; order Hymenoptera; family Diapriidae; genus Trichopria; species Trichopria nigra. The sequence continues at coordinate 13,907 of JAPYZR010000730.1, read as the reverse complement.
TCCTCTTTAGATACACTTCGAATAATTTATGATACTTTCTCCTTTCGTGCTTTACATGATAAATTAAGGAACGATATTTCTCGTATCATTCTCTCTCGTATATTAAAAGTATCTCAATTTTCACAATTTTTTAAAAATATAATACAATCTGTACCATTAATGTCCAAAAATAATTAGGTGTTCCTGACTGATTGATGATTGATGATAAGAATTTAGTATAAACTAGATGAATAAATTTTATCATGGATGTTTTTCATATGATTATATATAAATTAAAACTAAATAATGCAATATTAAAAAAAAAATATTAAATCATGATTAATCAGTGCCAACAATTCTTAACTGATCCTAGTTACAATTTTAAAATGAAATTCGTGTATTTGTAACGATGTACGAGTCTATTGTTGACAGTACTAATGGGTAAATTAGCTCGAATAACGTTCTTATCAATTTTCGATTAATACAGATTTAGAGATTACCGACGGTGCGTTAAATTTAGTTTAGTAAATCAATACTATAAATAACATTGATCTATGCATTATATATCTATATAATACTGGTTTATAAATTATGCTGAACATTTCGAATAATATAATAACCAATATTCACCTATCCGACAAGAATAGGTTGAAAAAACGGCAATCTATTTGAATGATAATATATTCGTGAAATTTTTAATCAAGTCATATGGATCACCGGCTATTTATATTTCTTTTAATTGTTTCATAAAGCCGCGAATATTTATCGATTTTCAGTGCCGTATTTCAAAATTTCTTACATGACAGGCTTTTCTTACTATATAGTCGTTTCATTTGTCGTCATATCGCTACAACCCTGTAACTTAATTCATTTGTTCATTTTGCTATCCATGCTCCGTAAATAGTCTAGCAATGACCGTTAACCTCATCTACAACGTAGATAAATCACTGTTCCTTTTTCTAATACTTATCTATTGGAAGTAACTTCTTCTATAAACTATCTCAGTGATGGAATAATTTCGCCTTTATCGATTTTCCACTTTACAAAATATCAGCACAATGCACGTTAAAAAGTAGCATCGCTCAAGTAGAATCCTCAAACGTCACGATTGTTCGAGGTGGCAATAAAAAGATAACATGATGGGAATTGGATTGAATGCATAAATATTATCTGTGACAACTTCTAATCCCTGGACTTTCCCCAAGAAAATCTTTAAAAAGTACCTAACACGAGAATTGTTTGACTAACTTAATTACTATCATTATTAAAAGTGAATCACAAGCCAGTTCCTGTTCGTAAACTCATACAATGGACACAATGTGCAGGCAGCACCGTAACGTTCCTTTTACAATTATTTGCGAATATTTGTCTCGGAAATTCGCAAACAGTGGCGACTGTGCTCTGAGCATCGCCTATAATGTGCAATTAATAGGGAGATAGAATGAGGAAGTTGGTGGAGGATGGCGCGCGAGTATGCACACATACACGCACATACCCCACGATGGGCAAATGGCCTGCGAGCGACGCGGTGGCCAGACTGGTGTTAATGCAAAGCTATGTAACAGGTTTTGCGAAAATCGAGCAAAACCAGTGCTAACATGAATTTACGAGCATTTTAATGCGCCTTCGTTTCCGTCGGCGGGCCCCCAGCTGTTTCCGAGCTTTTCGCTAGGCCGTACATGCGACGCACGATGCGAGCTACTATCTCCATACGCGATTCTACTGGGGATTTATCTAGTTGCGCTGTTTATTTTTCTTCCGGTTCGCAGCATTTCAGGAAACTACGTCGCTTCCTCCCGTTTCCCGCACATAATTTGTTCTTGATTACTATCGTTAATGCGATACCTTCGAATTATATTATTTTCGTCGCATTAGGTGCAAATGTGTTAATACGTGCAAAAAAGGCATGGAATTCTATATCGGCTGGATTTATTTCAGAAACTCGTATCGTGATGATTATTAATCAATTGTTTTTCATAACTCACCAATGTAGTTGCAATTGTCTTATCGACCCATGCCTCTACTATTACGGACTCATGTATGATTTCAGAAACCCACTTCCTCTAACCACTTGTCGAACATTAGAAAATCTCCCTCTTTAGACGACCGTGAGATATTTAGGTATTGCTCCAAGCATACCTGCGAACTATTAGGATCAGGTGTCTGGAAAAAACTTTTGTTGGAAGCATCCCAATTAACATTCGATGTTCATGGATGAAAATTGAACTTTCATTGGATAGCTCGATATGTACGGATAATGGATTATCAATGTACGTTCAGTTTTTGTGTCTTAGAAAACCTTTCTATGTTTACGTCTATTATATGTGCACAATGGACGTCCGATGGACGATCTCGACAATGTTAATTGAACGTACATTGTCTATCTAGAGTAGAATCTAATTTTCTATATGTTTCCATGAAATACAATCCCCGACCCTAGACTGCCACACGTGCGGTTGGGAACCGTCAGATACTTTCGGATGTTGTCCAGAGGCAAAGTCCGCGGGAGTGGGGATAAAGGGGAGATATTGAATATAGAATTACGCCGACATATTGTTAATGCCATAGTTAGTCCAAAAGTGAGACATATATGTTTTGATCAATTTGATAGTTTCTCTGTGCATCGAGGAAATGACCAATAATATCAAAATAGGAGATTAACGTTGAATCGCGGAAAATGGATTAATATCGAAAGGTCTACATTGTTTCGACAATATCATCATGCGGAGCTATTCAATTACCTAACCACACTGATAAAGCACGTTGTCATGATTCAATTACTTCGCGAACCCATGTCAGCGGTTTGAATATTCAGAACGCTGTAAATATTCGAAGCATGTACGTTCGTAGATTCATTCATGCGATTATTTTCCGAAACTTCTTACTTGCTGGATTGGGCGCCACGAAAATTGCCCGCGTATTTTATACGCCATAATGCATGTAAATATCGGAGTGAAGCACGATATTTTAAATCCTGCAAAATGAGACACTTGTAAGAGCCCCTGAAACTGGTAAATATGCCGGAACCGATGTCATTATTTGACATTCAAACATTGCCTCGTAATCACTGACAAATCAGATCTTCATCGAGATAATAGGATTACCCCAGGGGTCTTTTCAAATATTGAAGATAAATATGATCACGCGCATACGTATTAAATTACGCGGCCAGTGAGACTGGTACTGCAGCGTGACCTGTAATACGTAAATTCGTCCGATAGGGCTGTAATTACCGCAATGGTCTTCTTATCGCGCTGCAATGGCAATTGAGTAAAATTGCGGCTCACCTGTGAATACAAAATACGTCCCGCGCACGCTCTCATGGAGTGAATCCAGATCGCGATGAATGCGACTTGAACCGGCCAATCAGTCACTCATACGCCGCAATTTTATATTTCGTGCTCTGGCTACATTTTCACACAATATCACGGATTATCGCGTTTACCAGAACCACTGGTTTTACACTATAGCCTGTGCAATAGAGTGCAATTGCGAAAAAAAAACAGCTTCAAAGCAGTGGACATTATTTCATCTTAATGAAAAAAAAAAATGTATTTTTGTATCACTTCATATTGTGCTATCTTTATAGATAAAACTAGATGGTAGATCAGTCGAAAGGCTAGTTTTTACTTCTGTAAACATCCACAACCTGAATTCGACCGCACGATTTACCATCTTCCCATTGACGACATACCCAAAGTAATTGTAAACAATAATAGGGGAGCTATTACACGCAATATAGTAGAAAGACATAAACACGCAGCTCGGTTTACACGTACGTGATCGATCAGCATGTCATGACGAAATATAACGACGACGACGAGCCGAGCTTATTTCTCCATGAGGGACCTAATCGGGCGAACGAATCTTCTGGTCGGACGAAAAGTATGGAGAAAGCAGCTAGTGCGGACGCAATATCTGATACGACATCATTGCTTGTTGAGGCCACCCTGCTTAAAATATGAGATAAAAGCTGATAAAGCGCGACGAAATACGAGCTGAAAGCACGGGAGTATGTCAGGCATGGAAATCGTTTTTGCTCTTCTGGCGCTTGAACTTAATTTTTGCGGACTTGTATATCAGGCGCCTATAAAAATATACTTTTTATAAACTGACAAATGTGAGTCCGAGGTTACAATTTTCTTAAAAAATTCATCGAAAGTAGAATCTGAATTACCGGATGAAATGGCTACAAGTGTAGTAGGTTTTAATTTTTACTTGAAAATTCACACCTGAAACTGTCGATGCGAGTACAATGAAAACCCGATGAGAGGCTAGAAGGGTAATATAGAAATCGGCTGCTATTAATGAATATTGATTATCGAGAAACGATTTGTGCCAATAGCAGATAGAACCAGGAGCTACAATTAAAGCAAAAGCATCCATGCCATGCATGAAAAATCCAAGGTATATACGGAGTAGCGAGAAAGAAACGTCGCGGCCCGAGCTTTGAACTGGCGACAGAGAGAATAACTCAACGTACCGCGAACCGGAGTATTTTCCTTCGCTAACTGCTATTTCGTGTTTTCTTTCACTCTTTTTTTTGCCCTATTTCATCCCGAGTCCCTGTACACACAAGGGGTCTTGGCTGTCGTAGCGGTGCATTACAGTAGGCGGTATCCGGCAGTGTCGGAACTGCGAGTCCCGCGGAAACCTGTCGAATAAATAATCCTGAAGAACTGCCTGCGTTGGAGAAACTTGCGTGAATATGCCGCGATACAATACGGTGAGAAAGGCACGTATTGGACTTTTAAAGAAAGCACGGATGTCTGAATTCGGAAGGTTTAGGGCGAAAAACTTCGTTGCAATGGTAAATTATGAACTCCGCAAAATGTGGTTTGTACGACATTTTCTGTTCATACCGCAGCACCCTGAAAATGTACCAATATCAAAAACAGATAAAGTGAAGGTGATAATTACAGGTATAAGTATAAAATTATTTCTTTCGTCAGTCGTGAAAGAGTAAACAATCGTTCTGTACATTCTGACCGACTTTCCCTCGACAGACTTGAGATTTTTAATGGTAAATAGAAATTGGTTATGCGCCAAAACCGCGGATTATGGCAAGAAGAAGACCGCTTTTCATAATTCCGAATCGTCCCTGCCTTTTAATTATTTCGTTCCAAGCCACGGTAGTAAAGAATGCTAAGCAGTTTCATTATTCGCTGGCTGATTCCCATTAGACCGCCGCCGGTTTTTCTCCCGGTTTCATTATCCGGTGTGGACAGAATGTAAATGAGCCGACTGGCTGCCGAGAGGAATTTTCGGCCGGAACATCCTTCGGGCTCTCTGGCTGGAACGGGCAAAACCAGCCAGAATTTTGACCTCCTTTACTAAATTTGTAGCTCCTTTCATGGTGAAATGAATACAGAATTTAAATTGGGCAAAAATAATAGAGTTTTGAACCATTTTCTATTTTTTCGGGCCCACACACTTATATATTCTTGACTTTGGTACCAAGTGTTCAAAATGCAGGCGCTATCAGGCGCAAGATAAAATGCAGCAGCTGCGAGAGGTTCCTTTTTTTTTAAATGCTAATTTTATGAATTCCTACAGAAGTGGACGAATCATTCGCACGCTTATAAAAGTCATTCATACTTGAGAAACGTTTGTTTTAAAATGTAATCTTAATAAAATAAAATAGAAATTTTTAATGTCAGAAACCCAATTTTTCTAAATGAAGAAACAAGTTACTCCAAGGAGTGCATACGTTAAAAATGCAAGTGAATTAACTGGAGATGGAATGTCGAAAAGGAAGGCCTTCTTTACCCATCGTATTTACCTAAATATTAAAATGTGTGACCAATGGGAAGGAATTTGGTTTTCCTTTCCCGCGATTTACAGCGAATCAACGGTGTGTTTAACGTTGCATCTCTGGTGATTTCTCAACCGATTGGCTTCGTCGAACCGCTTCGGGCGGCAACAATTTTATTAGATTCTCTCCAATTCACTTTATATTAAATTTAGAGGAATCCCGCGGGAGAGTCTCCTTTCCTTTATACATATATACTCATAAGTATACGTACATAAAGCGCGAACGTATGCGTAAACGCACACCCCAATGGGAGGCCAGCTACTATTCTAGTTCTCGTTTGCTCCTTCAGGGTCGCATCTTCAAGGGATTCCCAGGAGATGTGAACGTGTTGAACGGATAGGTCGACCTTACCAGCACATAGCATCCTACATTCGGTGCAGGCGGTATCCCGATGCTCTTAACACCTGCAAGCCCCATGTGCGGCTTACCGTTCTACGGTTGAACCAAGCAGTTAGGCCTGAGATACTATTAACCTCACCGAATAAGGCATCAAAGATGGAATGGTTCCATTCCCATCTACTTATCTGCCTTAATGTTCGTATTATATCGGGAATATAATCAGCATACTCCAATTATTCATTTAATTAATTTCCTCATATATATACTTTAATTGATGGGTTTTCCAGGAAATTTTAAAATCCATTCATCATTTATTTCAAAGTAAATTCTTTATTAATGTAAGCGGAAAAATCCTAAAATAAAATGAACGCATACTTAATAATATCCACCTACTGTTATTAGGAGTTAAGGTGATGAAAGAGAAAGATGAAGTGCTCTTTAGAAATTCGAATGCTCTTGGCCAGAATTAGATCAAATTAATGGGGTTATAAAATTAACAAATCCTCAATAACGGGCCGAATAATAAACGGAGAAATTGAAATTCAGCATGTCAATGCAATGCAAATGGGCTCCCGTTGCATTTGATAAAGCGAATCAATAATTCGAAAATGAAGTGCAATCCAACACGAAAATACGGACAATCGATGCGCGGGAAATCAGATCCGTTGAATTATTATCTTGCGCTTCAGCCGTGTGTTGCTGCAATAACGGAGACAAGTAGAGATAGACTCGCATTTCGAATCATTATTGAATTTACTCTAGCGCGTGTTAATGCCGCAGCAGACGGCCAGATTGCAGGAAATAAATCGCGATGATCTGTGAAAATCCAATTGTACTACAAGCGGTAATTGTGCAGTACCTGCCGTGCTTTCGCGGATGCGATATCGTAACTTTTGGCGGGGCAATTTTGTGCCTGCGCGTTTTATCCCGGCCCCAGTATACAACTGAGACGAATGGTAACAGCTTCCAATCGTTTCCGACGAGGGACGTCATGTTTTATCCAAATTGATTAGAGACATTTTTGTTATATATTCCGTGCCGCCGGATTAATGCCGTTTGAAACAAGAGCCGTCGTAATTTGCCTCCACGAATGTAATAGAACGTGATTTGATCCTCTGGTTCGGTTATTTTCATTGCTAAAATGTTGATTTAAATTTACAATAAATTCTATTATTATATATAATCTACTGTTATCATATTACTTGGTTCCTTTCTATTATTGTATTTTTTATGACACTGGCAAAAACGCAAGAAAAACGAAAGGCTGTACAGCTAAGTTTGAAAATCCTCAGTGATACATGCGGAGGTCTTCTGCCTGTTACGGAGTAGCATCCAGGCTGAAAACTCGACGGGTGCTAACCGCTGACGCTATCGAATCAGCTCGTGCGAGAATTTGCGGCTTCGGGAAGGAAGCGCGACGTCGAAGTAGGAGTTTACGGCCTGGCTATGATAACATCTTATCTCGGACCATTTACCGTGCGATCAAGTGCCTAGTGGACAAAAAAGGAGGGTCGAAGTAGCAGTGAACACCTATTTTGGAGAAATTGAAATACTGACCATTCGGAAGAAGACTTGTCTCTACATTGCGTGGTCCAATTAATTATTGATATTTAAAGTAAAATTTCGTGGTTAATAAATATTGCGGAAGTGGTAGCGTATACAAGAGAACGTCTAATTAATGTCACACTATTTGACCGTGTCAATAAAAATGTTGACACTAAGATTGGGCCAATTTTAAACGTCGCTTATTATCATAGAATATTTATAATACGGCTGTTCCGTAAGAAATAAGCGTCTGATAGAGAAAAATGCAAATCTAAAGAGAATTTAAAGCCGGGAAAAAAATCATTGAACGTTGTATGAAGTAGTGGCCTGGTGTGTGCCAGCTGAACAAGAGGTCGAAATGATCACAGCCACATTGCTTCTTTTCGTATTGCAGCGGTTGGTTCGACGGGGGGAGCTATTAGAATGTATTATGCATGCGAAATGGTGCGGTTTCCTTGAAATCACTAGTGCCGCGCCTCGCCCGGATGAAGAAGTTTTGCGGTGACGACGTGGAAGTCTGCCAAGCTTCGTGGTAGGTGGTCTTTTAGCGGGCAGCCCACCGTTTCGATGGGACATAAAATATCGAAGAAATTATATCGGCCGAAGGCTCATAGTCCTAAAAATAATGGCCGGGAGGCTGCAGTTGATATCACTCATTGTGCTTTGGTATTTTTCGCAAGATCCCTTGGTATAGAAGGTGACTTAAGGGCCGATTAGTCTTGGATAAAAAAATTTGTTTTCATATTTTCTCCTCGGCATTGATCTAGTATACGCTTTAAAAAGTTGAGGGATGGCCTACAACGAATTGAACCTGAATCAGATGCAGTCTTTTTGTACTCGATCGAAGCTGTTGCACCAGTTGCATTATATCACGTAATGTATTATGGATCATTAAACATCGATGAGTTATTTCTAAACATTAATTCAGTCGCCAAATTTTGCTACGGCAAGATTAGATAAAAAGGTTAAAGTTCTCCAAAGTGTCTATAAACTCATTGGATCTAAAAACCTTGTACCTACAACGTAGTAATAAGTAATGAATGTTCGGTTTGTGAAAAATTCGCAATTTACATTTGAAGGGAAAGACCAAGTTGACACAAGTACGTTCATTGGACTTTCATCGTACGTCCAACTGTCATTTGCGAGGACATCCATAGGACGTCCATTGTGTACGAAAAACCGACTTGCAGTGAAAGTGAATTGAACGTACGGTGGGAGTAAACATAAATAGTTCTTCTAATGGATAAAAACTGGACGTACATCGTCCAATGTACGTATGAGTTTTGGACACCCATTGTTCGTAAGTACATGGGCATAAAATTAACGTCCAATCAGATAAAGATGTATTCTACATGTCGTAGGTTCATTCAAGGTATTTCCTTGTATTGTACCCACTAGGGCCATAGCAATATGATATTGTAGATGTTTTATTTTTGCACATTCAACAAAATCCAGGCAACTATTTCATATAAGACTTTCATTTCAGAAACATTTTATGGTCCGCTGCCGCCCGTAGAGCCCGAAAAAGATCAGCGAGCAATTTTCTCGTGCCATGGGCGGAGATTGCTCTGAATTCTAATTTCAAAGAGTTGCTATTCCAGGGTAGAGGTTATTGTGAAAAAAGGATTCCATTGGATGGTGTGCACGTACGATTGCCAGCAATTCGTTTCGCGCTAAGCCGAGCCCGCCGTTTCTCGATCCCTTCGGGACGGAAAATGATCCCCGATAACTAGAAGCACGACGAGACTAAAGCGTCGCTTATGGCTAAGCGCCTTTGAATCGCACCAAGTTGCGATAACTCCGTCGGTCCAGAAGTTCCCTTTTCTCTTCTTCCTACCCGTCCATCAACCTAAGCTTTCGATCTCGTTCAACTTTTATGTGTTGGCAGACGTAGAAAGAAAGAGGGGCAAGGATAACTTTAATACTGAAGAATCAAGAAAACAGAATTTGAAATGTTGGCATTACTTTTAAATTAACATAATTGGTCATAAGTCACATTTTTAAATATATGGACATGAGTATAGCATTTGAAATTAAGTACAAGTAGAACGTTGCAACTCGTTTTATTTCATTGCACTATTCTAAACAAAATAAAGAAAGTATCTATTTATAGCTTGCTGTGAACGAGATTCTATATTAGTAAGTTTTATAAAAATTGATTAATTATTGAATGCTTAACTTCATATAACTTTTACTTATATTATCGATAAGTAGAAGGTATTGCGACAATGTACGTTTGATATCGATAAACTGCGAAAAGATTTCAGTTCATAATTAAATGGTTTCCGAGGTCTCTAATGGATTTATAATGTTCTTTCCATTTACTTGAATAGAAACCGAACCTTCCGCATTACTTTTCTTTCTTCGGAATTTATCCATTATAATGGACTCCGGAGCATTTTATATGATTCAGGCCTGGTTGCATCAGCGATGTTTAAATTTTAATTTAATCAAATGTAAGTTGAGTCGAACTAAAGAGCTAAATATTTTAGTGTACTTTGTGAATTCATCGCACGAACTCTTTAAGCAACACATTCTGGATTCTCGAGATTTTTTCTGCTAAAGATTAGGCGACTGCTAAAGTCAGTTTTAAAGTAACCCGCTTTTTAATTCTATGTCTTATGCCAGTGTCATCTATAAAATTTGGTGATACCGACCTATACAGACAATTATTATAACTCCGCAATACTTTTTGATGGGATGAAATTGCATAATGGTTATGGCGTTGTTATTATCGCTGTACGTAGCCCGTAAAATAATGATTTCAATATCTGCTGCTACCTCGTAAAATAATTGTTTCAATATTCGGACGATAGCAACCGAACTGGTCTTGAGGTGAATAGCCCTGCTCGTATGAAACCTCGTGATGACATCTCCGCTGACGACGAGTTTATGAGTTGTTAACCGCGGTTGTTCCGCACCTCGAGTATCCCCGAGGGTCGTCGATAAAACTGAAACGAGGCGTTGAAATTTTGTCACTGCACCGAGCGAAGATAACGGCCAGCGACGATTCCGTGTACTAGCGCTTTTCCCTGGCGCATCACCGTCTCTGACTTTCATCCTTTTTCGTCGAATGGCCAGCAATCTTCGCTTTCGCCTTTCCTTTTATCGCACTCGTTAAAAGGGCGGAATTCCAGGTTAGTATTTCAGGTATACAATAAAATGCCAAATAGGGTAGCTGGGTCGTCGCTGTTGACGGCGCTGGGTTATTTTCTTATCTCGTAGGCATTTTCAGGTCGTAATAAATTCGTGGAAATCCTCATTTGATTGTATTAAATCGAGGTTATAGAAATTACGTCAACCTCTTTCATCGTCTTCTCCACGCCCTTGCCTCTATTGTACTGTAGTGATTATATTATTATTGATCTTCTATTCTTCGCAGAAATTAATAACGTTGAACACTATACAGCAATGTTAGACTTTTCAATTTAGCACTTTATAGCAGTCTTGGAATATCCAATTATTCCGCCTGCTAATGGGCCATCCGAATTTCCAAATCTCCGCAAATAATATTTCCTCATAGTCAAAAACTGTCAATTCACCACTCATAGTCAAATACTGGATTCGGCACAGATTTGCGGATCCAGATATATAAGCGGTAGGAGATATCGGAACCTCGAATTTAGAGCGGTAAAGTATTCGAGGTCTGCAGGATGTTCGCTGAATGGGTGGAAGAATTGGTAACCGGTAATTGTAGGTTGGCAGGGATTCAATGTAAGTAAATACGCGATCCGCAAGGTCCGTACGACACTGGCGCACATGTAAACACAGGTCCATGTGTTACCGGTACTTTTCGAATCTCCTACCTAGCCTGCTTTCCCCGTTCTCATCCTCCATTCCATTCCTCTTCATTCAGCAGGTTCTTATCCTTCCGCGCTTTCTGTGTTTGGTAGAGGGCCAAGAAAGCCGGATTCGAAGGCCTGACAGGCTACTTAAGTCGGTTCCAGATGGACCGAGGCTGAACGGCCTGGCAACATACCACGCATCAATCTGCTAAGCTCACTTGATATTTTTAGGCAAGTCTACTTTTGCTCATCTGCTAACTTCTCGTGGCTTTTCCTTCGATACTCGAATAAAGAGATATTTTAATTACGTTTTATTTAGCTACGAGCTCAAGTATACGAAATTCCGAGAGTCTAGGGATACGATTATTGCTATGAACTTTGAATCAATAATAGAAAGAATCTTAATTTCAACATTAGGGTAATAGTAATGTATCTATTGCGCCACGAATAATGATTCTAAATTTTCAGAGAGATGAATATCATGAGTTTGAATTACATCTAATAACGTCCTGCCTATTTGCAGACAATCACATGCGGAAGTGTCTTCCTTCGACAAACCAAAATTTGCGCTTATCTATCTACTATCTTAACTATATCGCAAACGATCCAGTGATTTCTACATCTCTTGTTAATATTTATTCAAATACTGTGTTTCACCATCCATCATGGTACGCTCTGCAAATAGACGCTTCAATTCCATTTGAACAGCAGTATATACTAAGGAAAGCCACCGTAGCTAAATGGAGAGATGCACTAGCAGTAGCGATAATGATAAGAATAATTGTCATGATACCCGAGTAGAAAATGAAAACATGTGCTGCATAGTTTTCGGGGTTCATTTAACATAACAAATTACCTACATTTTCTAGTAGGATAACGGTTGTAATTTCAATGATGATGGCAATAGTGGTGGTGACTGTCCGTTTGATTCTGATGGATTCATATTGGCGAGATTTTCAACTAACCCGAATCCGGTGGGCAGAGTTTCAATCCCCGAGCGATTAGCTTTCCTAATTTTCCCGTCATTGTTTCATAATTAGAAATATAAATAATGGTATGATGATATGCTCATACAGTGATCGAGTCATGCATATTAATCTAAATGGCCTAGGGAAGCAAACAAATCTATGCGTTATATCAACTGATAGTGCTGAAAATATAAATTACTATACAAATTGCTGTAAGAGAAAAAATATGAGAAAAAAAATAGATATGATACTTCCAAAGCCATGTCCATTAAATCTTGAAGAGTAAGCACATTTTCATACATATTTCCGTAATCTCCTTAAGTACTAAAAAACGAAAGGCTTTGCCTCCGTGTGGTGAGTTGATTTTGCGTAAGGCTCCGAAGTCGAGAAAGTTGGCGCGATCACTTGCAATTTATAAGCCTTCCTTGCATTTTCTACCGACATCATTGGATAGGTTAAACCACCGCGCCTTTACCAACACCAATCTCAAAGTACGGGTATCCTGCACGTCGCTTCTGGGTAGAAGTGGCGTGGCCAGGCCCGCCGCCCATTTCGCGGTCCAGTGACGCTCAGGAATTCGCCAATTGGATTTTCTCCACCGACTCTCTCTTTCCCCCTCCCACTTCCACCCATCTCGCTTCACTCTCGCGACGTGAGTTTCCCTCGAGATAGTTCGGAAAGTGTCTTGGTTAATATATCGCAGTTAAAAATATCGCAAGATCTTGTAAGGATTACTTCCGGGCCTATGCCTTTGATAAAATTGAAGAATAAATTGATCTTCTTAAGATTCAATTAAACTTTAATTCCAGGGTTAAATCATTACGAAGGTCGACTTTTGCTATTGTGCTAATGCAATTGATCCAAACCCACCGATTCCTACAAGTAGTATGAATCCAATGATATTCCTTCATTAACGAAATAACTTTTATGATCTTTACTGCCGTACACCACGAATTCACTCTAAGACCAGATTTATCCCTCTTGAGATCCTTTTCTCGCTGGTTTCCCGTGATAAATAAGAAGTGATGCGACCCAGCAACCCGATTACGTCCATGAGAATGAAATTCACCACAACAACTCGACTAAACATTCATTTACGTCAAATAGGATCTGATAATTCTGTAATCAATCAATTCTTCTTAAGGGGCTGCTAAAGCGATCAGAAAAAACACATTCGGGTTTTCCGAGAATCCTGTCTTACCGACAATTTTGTCAAAATAACAGATGAATCACCGAAACTTTTATGCTTTTTTGTTTTTTCCGTCTCTCCATACGTGTGATCACCTGTTTCACATATATGAGAGGACGCATGCATGTGTGCACACAGATGCGGGGATCACACACACAACTAGAGGATACATACGTGTCCTGTCAAATCGAAATTTATTCACGCGGATTCTTCGCTGATGGGGCATCTTTTTAATTTTGGCAAGTTGAAGGATGTTCCTCGACATCGTAAAATAACTTTAAAATAAA
>JAPYZR010000729.1:0-38965 GCA_030522945.1 Trichopria nigra | reverse complement strand
CGCTCTGCCTTCAAAGCGACAACGCGACTTCTGTAAGCGATCTATTGTAAACAACAGAAATAATAAATAAAGCCCTTCAGGGATATAATCACGATTCAACCAGCCTTGGCGCTAAGACTTAAAAACTCCTTGACTTTTCTTCGCGCAACTAAGTAGTGATCTGCTCCTTTTTTTTTCACGCTCAATACGTTTTTCACGAGAAAACGAGCTCTCCACAGTATTAAGTCGACGTTCAGTTAGAAATCTTAAGGCTTTTTTGTAGTTCTACTCTTGGATTAAATATTACGTAATTACATCTTGGATTAATAGTCAGGAATGCATTTGGGACTCGTGTCTTTATATGTACACATTGCCAAGAACTGGTCATCCTCGGCTTATGCTGGATCAGTACATGCGTTCTGGACATGGTGATAGACATGATAATGGATCATGATGATGGATCATGATTATGAATCATGATAATGGATCATGGACTGTGATGACGGACCATGATGATGGCCCAATATCTGATAGAGGATAATTCTAGCCTATCATTTAGATAGCTCGATCATATCGTGTGATTTATTTATAACTTTGCGCAATGGAATGATAGCTCGAGTGTTACAACAGCCTTATCATCAAACGTTGTAAATTATTCGATAATTTAAATTCCGCTCCTACCAGAAATGAACATCTTTACATTGTCTCGAATACACGCGTAATGGGCATTATTCGAAACTAAACCAACTATATAAGTTGCGCAGAATGGAGATTGTAAATGTTGAGTAATAAACGGCTTGGTTCTCACGCCCATCCTCACATGCATCGCTTGGAACCAAGTCCTGGGGTGAATTTAACACCCGGCGCCGCTGGACAAGCGGACACGTAATTAAGGCGGGCAGATAAACACGCAATTACCCGACGACGACAACTACGGGGGCTGCTATGAAAAGCGGAACGGAGAGGCCGAAGAGCAGTAACGATAGTGTAAGATAAAAGTGTCGCAGCCCGAGAGGGTCATTCGACTTTAAATCGAGTTAATGCGGTATCCCGTGTCGGCAGTAACAACTAAGCTTGCGAGAAACGTGCGAACTCCCTGAAAGCCGATTGTTTTTCAAGAACAGGGGCAAACTCAATGAAGAAGAAAATTAACAAAATGGAATTCCCCTAATTTCGAAAACAATGCCAATTATGATAAATAATCCGCAGATTATGACGATCCAAGTTTTCAGCGGAAATGCCAAGACACCGTTTCTTTTCTTATGCATATATTTGACTTTTGATGAGGGCCTTCATTAGGCTAGAAACCATGAAAAATAGGACGCTAATGATCGATACTGGAGGCACGAAATGTATTATTATGTCAAAAGGGAAAAATTCCAGATTTTTGCATGATTTTCGGAAAACGTTCGGAAGGCTTCCAACTAACCAAATTGATGTCTGCCAGGCGAGTGCCGGAAATTCAGAGTAAATAAGACTGTCCCTGACAGTATGTACCAGCGGCAAAGACTTCAACCGTGCCTTTTCAAGGTTCCTAAACGGTCCGGCAACATTTGTGACATAAAAAGTGAACCAACTTTCGGAGTTGGGTTCTCAAATATTGTGATTGATGCAAGTCCATTTCCTACTTTCATTCAGTCGACTTCGAAAAGGAATTTCGAAAGCTAACGGAATCGTAAACAGCCGCCTTGTTGGCACTTTATAAGGCTAAAATGCTATTTAGTGACATTTCACTCGTATGAATTCTTGTCGACTAATGGAATAATTCGATAAAAATGCAACATTTCTCAGAACAACAAATCTATTTACCTTTGGGTAAAGAGACGGAGAATTTTGAAATAACCCAAAGTTTCCCGACCGGAAAATCTCAATTCGCATCTTCCAATAAAGTTCCACTTTCGGATCCCGTTACAATTTACTCTTATACGCTCGACACTTATTTGATCATAAAAATTACCAAAGGGATGGCGATGAAAAGTTTCATAAAGCTGTAAAAAGCTTCGAAAAGCCGAGTCGAGGCCGGAGTACCGGTGCACGTAAATCTTGAGCGAAAACACGCGTGGTATAAAATTGCTGCAGAAAATATTTCTCCGCTGGCGAAGACGTTTCGTAAAAGGGAGGATTCGGTATAAGTTGCGCGTGCCTACGTGTGTGGCTCCGGAGCTGTGTGCGTCCTGTGACATGTGGGTCACTGTTGGAATGCGAGTGACGCTTTTGGGCGTGTTCGCGGCTGACTCGTGGAGGTAACTAAGAGAACGATAATATCCGTAGAAGGCTAATAACATCGCGACACTCGATGTGTAAAAGGAAGACGTCCGCGTGTTTTATCGCCTCGGATCTTGGAGCTTGGCTCTCTACCAAGAAAAGCGGGGGTGGGTTATGATTTAGAGCAAGGCATACTCGCGAGACCACGCGGTGCCACGCTGACGGAATGCGGCCTTTCCCGAATATCCTTATTAAAGCTCGTATCTTATACGGACTGGTTATACCATTCTTATACCTTTAAGCGACCGGCGATGAATTTCGTTGCGTTTCAATGGCACTTTTCGGTTTGAGCATTCCAAACGTTTAATCCATTGTATCGGAAAAGCAATCCAATGGATTAGCACGCCACTGAATTGGACGGTCCTTCAGGTTGTCCAGCTTTTTTAGTACTACCAGTTTTACTCCAGAGGTATACATGGTAGAAGTGTAGAAAAGAAAACGAAGCACCTGTCGGTTTTCACTTTCATGCAACCCGATATGGGTGAAATACAATTTCCCTACGATATACTCAAATAACTTTGCTAAACAAAGTACGATGTTTTCATGGATCGATTTGATGCGTTACCTATATCAAACTTTGGGTTTAAGTTGGCGCATATGGATCTAGTATTTTGTGGAATAGTTTGGAAAATTGTGTTGTACTTCTAGAGTATCAAAATCTAATTAAAATGAAAACAAAAACAAACGTAATGAGAAAAGCAAGGTCAGCAACCGAGCAATCCTTTCCCATAAATGTTCCCAACTAATCGGCACATGGAAATTTCAAATACGACATCTTAAAATTATTACAAGTTTAGTTTAACTCGAGGTTCATGAACTTCCAGTTCATCCAGAGCTTCCCCGGGTTGGAATTAGAATCTCTGTAGGTAGAACTACACTATCTCGAGGCTCCAGTGCATTATCGAAAGCTCCTCGGCTTAATAAACATAAGCAATATATTATTCCGTAATCTCTACTTCAGACGTGCTTTACATATTGCATCTTAAATTTTCCTTACGTCGGCGGAATCTTCTTAATTTTGAGCTTTCATACAAATTCTGGTTTTCCGGCAAACATGACATATTCAATCAACATGAAAAAAGATAGCGACTGACTCATCAGTCGAAAATAGTCATTTGACTCCAATAATGGGATTTCCCACGAAATTTATAGCTCCGGGGTTTCCATAGAATCGAAATTGACAAATTCAAGAAAGCAGATCGATTAATAACGATAAAAAAGTCATTATGATACTGTGAGACCGATTTACAAAGCGTTAAGGGATTCCCTGTGAAATCTGGGACACCGGAGAGTTCAACGCGAAAAAACCGACAGCTTCTGTAAGTTGCGCGACGAATTCCCTCAGTTCACTTCCGATTTCCGTCTTTTCGTCTTTGTAGTCCCCGCCTCGAATCCAAATCCGTTTAGAACGATTCCTGTCGCTGAAATCACCGCGAAACCTCGTAAACCGGTGAAATTGGTGTGAAAAGTACCCCCACTCACCTAGGGATGCTTTCCACTATACGTCGGGCCTATAAAAACTGAATCATTTCAATCTTTACCTTGTTCTGGAACCTCGTCATCTTTGGTCCTAAGATTTTTTGATTTAGCAGTATTTTCTTTTGGCTTAGCAATATTCATTTAATCAATTTATTTTGAACCAGTCATTTCTACATTATTCTCCTATCACTTAATTTCATTTCATTCATCCTAGACTTTGTACGATCACCGAGGCTCAGTATTCCAGTATTTAATTCATCGTGATTTTTCCATTAAATTTTTCTTCTTTACTTTGTTTTATCTTTTATCAGAAATCCCACGTCTCTCCTACGTTCCTCGGAGATTTTGCGTGGTCGCTTATCAACCTTCGTTTCACCAGCTGGCTTGGATCCTCGCTCGCGTTTCTCTTCCACCGCGCTTCCAATTTCTATTCAAGCCTGCCACCATCGTCAAAGTGCAGTATTGCATAAAGCACATTCCGCCCGACGAGCTTTGCTTTCTTGTACCTTCCAACTTTTCCTTTTTCTCCCTTATGCCTCTTCTTTCAGTTGAACCTCTTCATTCGCCATTTTGTTGCATTTTGTGATCCGTTTATATTTGCCGTAATGTCTTTACTGGTATTGATATCTGCTTTGAATAGAGTTGAACACTTTATTTCTTTTGACAAGTATCCTAAAAGGTTGGGTTAATTAAATAAAACAGTGGTATCAAAAGAACTGATAAGGTATTAGGACACCATTTCATCGTCTGTGGTGCTTCATTTTTTAGACATTTCATCTTCCAAGACGTTTTAATAGCCGGTTTTGTCCTGAAGGGTTCCAAGGGTGCAATATCCAAGAAGGTGAAGTGTCCCCGCAGATAGAATGTCATGGGAACTATATTTTCCTTGATGAAGTGTCCTTGGAAGTGAAGTGTTCTGGAAGGTGAAATGACCAGAATATGTAACGACAGCAGGTGACATAATGGCAGAAGGTAAAGTAGGGGAAGGTGACGTATAACCTTTTGGAATATATCGACAGGACATCGGCGACTCCTTCATCAATCAAAAAAATATGACAAATACCAATATGATACCAGAAGGAACCAAATATTAATACACTTTGAATTTGACAATAGTCAAAGTCATGAATATGACTGACTTACTTGATAGCTGAACGACAAATAGGATGAGTTTCGCTTCGTCGCCATGGTTATCTCTCGAAGAAGAATCAATTCATGGAAGAGCTTGAAGTTCTTAATAGAATTTGCAGGAGGAGATACCGCGCGATTTACATGACTTTACATGCTCAAAAAGAAGGAATAGTTTACGCGAAATAGAATCGCAGAGGTCAACATTGAATTGAATTTATTTAAAAGTTGAACATTTTTAGGCAATCTTTAAAATGTTTGTTTACTTCGTTTCGTTTCTTTTAATAACACTTTATAAATGCAGATCAAATTCTGTCGGCTGTGATCGTTGCAGACTAACATAAATTCCGATCACTTTGGAGATCTCTTAAAAGTCCGCAGTTAAGTGGAAATACATAGCATTCAAAGTGGTATCGAACTGGCATGGCAAATAGAAAGTCAAGTAGTAACTGCAACAGCTACCTATGGAACTCGTCAGCTTGCACGCAGATCGAGAAGTTTGAAATACCGTTGATGATTTTGCGTTATTACACGAAACAATAACGGTTCTGAAACTATATCTAACCATTTGAGGAGGTATTTAGAAGTTCGCTGAAGTTTCTGAGATGTGATACGTCGTCAAACCAGGATACGGGGTAATTAGGTATCGAGGTTAAGGAAGCCATTTCACCATTACCACGAGCAAACACGAGTTATTGTATACAAGAATGCAAGCGAAACAAAATGTAATGAATGATAGCATACAATTGTCCCAAGGTCCATTATTCAATTCTGTAAAAAAAATTATAAAATGAATGCTTTAAGCTGAGAAAGCAGTTGCCAAGCTCGGATGGAAGATGGGGGAAACAAGCGATGGAATGAGAAGGAAAACGAAGCGAGAGCGTATAGGTGGACGAGGGAGAAAATCAAGAGCAAAAAGGGAGAGCGAGAAAAGATAAAAAGATAAGGGCAGAGAAATGGGTAGGAGGGTGGGAGAAAGAGATACACATATGTCGTGATGCATGGAGGTATACTGCAATGCAGTGTCGGCCACCCAGCCTGGCGGGCATTCGGGGATTCAGGAGGTAACATGGGGCTAGGTCGCAGTCGAGTCTAAAAGAATTTCGCTTCTTGCAGCACTGTTATCCCCGTGCAACATTTTATTCTATCGAAGGTCGAGGATAGATCGTCGCTATAACTTTGCAATTTCCTTGGCGGGCATGCATTCTAAAACAATGCTCTTCTTCAATCTTAATAACTTCCCGAATTAAGATTAATTCAGCACTTTTTAAGTTATTTATCCAAACTTGAGAATTTTTAATTATAATCAGATAGACCATCATGCAGATATTTTACGTTCATAAAAAGTCCTAGCGAATAATGAATGTTGTTACAAGATTCTTGTAAAATGTTATGAATCTTGAGGGCATGAAGGAGGGACTTTATGGAATGTTGATCTTATGCATGTTCACGAGTAATTGTTTCCACTACATATGGTGCATTGACAATATACCTACCTTGAGTATTCGAGATTTGAATGCCACCTTTTGGGCGTAGGCAATTGTATTTATGCTAACAGTATGCACAGGTGGGCGATGAGCTAATAACAGGAATCTACGACGTGATTGTGAGTGACGAATTTAAGCAAACGATGTTTGCATTGACTCTTGGTCAACACATCGACTAAAGCTTCAAATAAGTGAATCATTGTTTATAATATATATATATATATATTTTGTAGAATATATATATATATATATATATATATATATATATATATATATATATATATAAGATTGTATATATATATAGTTATAAGGTAGTTAAGTCGACAAATATAAAAGAAAAATTAAAAATTTGAGTCAGTGTTTAAAAAGTTTTTTCTTATTCAGATTAATTTTATTAATCGTACCTGCTCGTAAATATATATAGTTTTTTTTTTGGAATTGACTTCGGTGCACATTAAATTTGATATCTGTACTCGTTAACAGAATCAGCTTACCCATATCAGCTAAATAGCACGGGTTTCTCTCGGATATTCGTTCTCAAGGCTCTCCCGGGTACGATTCTCGGATTCTCGTAACCAATAATTGCGTGCAAATGTCCAGTCAGCTTGGTTTCAAGTAATGGTCAGTTATATCGCTGCGAAAATTCAGATTTTATCGAAATTAATTAAATATGTATAAATATTTATTTAATCATCAGAACACTGGACTGTAGAAAATACGTCAAAAATCAAATTGAAATAAAGACGATCTGATAATTACTCTTTTTGTTTTATTTTTCCCAATCAATTTGCGCAATGTCCACGGAATTGGAACAATTCAGTGCAAATGTGTTCAGGAGTTTAAATTAATCGAAATTAAGGAAGTTCGCCTGGAACTTTCGCCATCTGTTCTCACGTGTTGCTGCATTTGTGAAATGCATTTCATTTGTTACTTTTTTTTCGCGCTGACCGCTTCTTTTTCCTGAAATCACAAAGCGACGCCGCCGACGTCCGATAATAGAGTCAGTCCTTATTACATTTAGGTTTGAAAGCATCGGAACTCTGGCCATTTTTCAAAACTAACGATGCGAAAGTGCTTCGTGATCTTCGTAGCGTTGTCGAAATTACTATCAAAAAATAATATTTTTACTTTTATCATAGATCAATTAGGTCCCGGAATCTTTATGATGATATCATGAATAGATATGTCTTTGGAAAGTTTGATTTTCATATTTTATCAACAAATAGCCTAAAATATTTAATATATAACATTGGACGAATCATACACGTCCAATGGTCGTCCAGTGGTAATTGAGTTAGGTCGTCTCTGATTCCTTTGCTTCGCGTCTTGAAAAAGAAACTGAATAGAAGATCCGATAATTTAAGTAATCAATATAAGACATTTAAAGCATGTATTTCTAGCAGTGCTTTTTAAAAATATACCGTTAATATATTTACAACCAATTAACTGAATGTTTAATTTGTCTGTTTTAGGTAAGTGGCAATCCATTAATTACCGTATCATCAGATTCGTAAGTTGATTATAGAATTGATATTTCTACCATCCAATCCACTTAAAATAATAATTTTAAGGTATATATTATTAGCAAATGCTGTTATAACTTTGCTCGTTCATAATTTCCCATCTGTGTATCCGACGCTTATTCGACCCTTCGAAAATTTCTTTGCCTTGCCGCCAAGTACAAGTCGCCTGCTCCTGCTGGCTTTTCCCCCTTTGTTTATTCGCGTATTTACGACCCGGTATGCAATTTATTCCCCGTATCTTCCGCGTTCCATTATGCGTTGTAAATAGCCGTCACTCTTTCCCAGCGTGCTGTACACGTATTCTGTGTGTGCAACACGACCACGAGCTAACGCAAATTACACAGAATCGCAAATCCCCCTGATGCTCGCGAGTTACTCAGTTACTCCAGGCGCACGTCAAATAGGTGTAGAAACTGAACCACGTGCAGTCGACTGTCAACGATTTCTTCAGCTGCTCACTATTTATATTTTCGCTTCATTCTTCCATTTCTATTTTGCTTTGTTTGCATTTTCTACATACTTTTTTATTTTATTGTTTATTGTCACAATACTGAAGGAGTGAAGCTTTCATATACGCCTTTCAAATGCACTTGTTATTCATTGTTCTTTTTTTTGGTTTGCAAGATTTGAATAAAGATTCCCCACACTTCTGTTACGAAATATTGTTATTGATTCAGAGTGAAATAAAGAACCTGGAAACTACGACTTGGTGAACTGTTTGAAATCAATGACACTCTTGTCATCGATGTTGGTTATTCGGATCGGATCATTCATTCCACATTCCGAGGTCTAGGAGGGAACGACCTACGACGAGCCTTTAAGAACCTGTGGTGCTCCTCAAGACGTCCTATCCCACTAGAATATCCCGAGAAGGTCCAGAGTTTGGGCCAAACTCTACGAATGTAATAGGGCAATCAATAAAATTATTCGCTGATAATAAAATAATCAATTCAGCGGTACCAATGATAATCACCGACTTAGTAAGCGGCATCGAATTGAAAATTGAAATCTTCTTATCGTTCGTTAACTCCTCTATTCGCTCTTCCAAATTCTCTCGAAGAGACTGAAACGATCTCCTCTTTTAATTCTCTATGTCGGCCGAAGACTACAGAGGACTAAAAGAGGATTTACAATGCCACGACAACAATACGGAAAGCTAAAAGAGCATTGAGGAGGACACGAATAGGAGATAGATAATAGAGCTTGAAGGAGGGCAAGAAGAGGGCTGAAAGAGGATTTATACTCCTTTTATCCTCGAAACGTGAGAACATTTTTAATGTTGCTGGTTAGACTTTCAGAGGGGACTTTGAAAGTATAGTATCTATTTTCTCTCAGGTACACTTTATTCTTTATACATTTCAATGTTTTAAGACATGGAACATTCTGCACATTTTGAAAATAAACAGAGGACATACGCAATTTAAATCCTTGTTACCTCTGAATCCACCATCCGTTTTGTTTTCTCCGCTACCTTTTGTCACGATTTCATCCACCTGGATCCCATTATTGATGACCTCATATGCCTTTGACTTATAAAACTGGATTTCATTTTGTAGTACATTGTCGAGACATCGGATGCTTTTATTAAATGGTTTTACGGATATTTTGGAGTGAAAAATGAACTTTCCCTTTATCATTTCTTCCAGTCATCCTTTGACGTCCTAACTTCTTCTCGTGTTCTATTTATCCTGCTTCAGTTTTTGGAATCCTTAAATCCATTTCTTCTGAAAATGAATCACATTCTTTCCTATATTGCTTAATCAAGAGACTTTGGGAGACTTGGATATCAGTGCCAAGAGGAAGTCGATTCAATTAATAATTTTGAGGAGGCAGTAAAGCTCCAGTCGTTCACAAGTCATCAGATTGTCGATGAGGTGAATGATGAAAAAAAGAGATAAATTGATATCGCGTAATTCTTTTTTTTTTATTCGACACCAGTATGTAAAGAATACAATCAATGAGACTTGTGGAGTATCGCTCGCTTCATGTCGCATTACTTTTACATTGCGTTTTATTGCCACGTATTCTAGGCGCTACACTCTGCGTATGACATTACATATACATTTCCTGCCATTCGAGTCACCCAATACATATCGAAAGGCACGTACCGCGCTAACAGTTTTTGAATTTTTCACGTACTCTATCGCATTGATTTGTGCAAAGTTGTTTAGAAATCGACGTTCCACGGTTACGAATTGTATTTTTACATTGCCCGAGGAAATTTGTTCAAGACACTCATGAACTATTAGCGGCATTTAAATATTAAGCATGATTCGATCAATGTCAGGAAAAAAGTCAGTTTTTAAAAGAATTCTTCTCTTTCCCATTACGAAAACATTCGAATGTACATTATATTCCGTGCTACAATAATCGGAAATTGGACACAGCTATCTGCGATTAATTAATTTTTTCTCATTATTCCAGGTTTCGCGCCTCTTTGTCTTCGCGCATTTATTTACGAGCCTCATCGCTCCGCACACGAGCAAAAAGTCCAACACTCTCGTCTCGGATAAAACAATGCGCCACATTTGGCAGATCTTTTGATCGATCAGCCACACACCGTAATCTCCCTAACGCGAGAACACAAATTTCATCCGGCGCTTTTGCTCGTCCCTGACTGATATCCTCGTAACCGCCCCCGCCCCCCATTACAATCCCCCCCTTTTTTTCTCCCCCCCCCCCCCCCCCCCTCCACAACATATTTTTTTTCTCCCCCCCCCCCCCCCCCCCCCCCCGATTATATCATCTTTTACTATCTATGTTGTAATAAATTTTACGTTTTTCGTTATTGAAACAAAGAGTTAATTTCGGAAATTTAGAAAGCAACAGTTCGAAACAATACTTGATGGTAAATTTGAAAGAAACAAAACACTGATGTAATATGACGAGCAATGATGGTCCATAAAAAAAGAAAAATTTTTTATAGGATTCCCAATGCTGATTTCCCTGGGATGGGGATGGGGATTTCCCTGTACAGGGAGGGTATTCTTCTCTTATTTGAGGGAAATCTCCTCTTAAATTATTGATGATCTTCTTTAACAAAAACAGAACGGAATAATTTTTGAGATCATTCTATTTCGTAAATTTTGGAAAATAATTGATGTATGATTAACAATGATAGTCCAAAAAGAGGAGAAGGATTTCCTATGTGGATTGGGATTCCCCTTCACATGAGGGTAGTTTTCTCTACTTTTGGAAGACATTTTTTCTGAAATTAAGATGGTCTTCTCTAACATGAACATGCGGGTAGAATAGAAAACAGCAAATATCTTTACCCGACATTCTTCTTGGGAAGTCAGTTCAAAATCCAACAAGGGAAATGCTAAAATGAGTGAACAGAGGAGGTAGAGATGGCGGGGAGGCGGGAATGAAGGGGAGGAAGAGACTTATTATTTAAGAGGTAAATAGGCTTAATCAGTTTATCAGAAGAAAATCAAAATTTTCGAATATTATAACGTTCAATTTAACATGAAATTTTTTGAGAGAAATTTGACCCATTATGACCCAAAAACTGTGATGTTATTACTCATTTTCGAGCCTCATTCTCACGATCATAAAATCGGAATGATCAAAGGAAGAGTTTATAATATTATCGACTGCGCTCATTTAAAATTCGAGTTAAAAATTTGTTTTTTGAATAGGAAATATGTCGGATGATGTATACAAAAATATTTTCGTAATTGAGACTTTCATTAGAATGTGGCGATTTAAAACTGTAAAACTTCTCACATGATCCCGTAATGTGCAGAGTGGTGTATTCATCTGACACTTGTAATTTGGGGATTTTTAGGGTAGTCAAATACGAATCCGATGTGTGACATTCAAAATTAAAAATGTCAGAACCAATATGGCGGATGAACTTTTCAAAAGCATTTGTATGTTGAAAATTAAAAATGGTGGATATAAGATGGTTACAGACGTTCGGAAATTCAGCCAAGACTGAAACATCTTGTTTAAAATTGCATGTTTAGGATTTTTACTTTTCCCTGGTTTAAATATAATTGTGCTTGATTATTAAAAAAAAACAGGTGGGCAGATGTGAGATATTAATCGTAAAATAAATCCTCGCAAAATTTACAAAAGCTATAAAATGTGAAACAAATTTGATATAATCGAGAATTATTGACTTTAAACTGAAATGCATACCACATCAATGTATACGCGTTATTAAAAAGTTTCAAGTTTTTAATAACATGTAAATTAAATTCGTGATATTCAGAAATTTATCGAGTTTTAATCAGTGCTTCATATTTTTATGTTGCATTTATACCGTTACGTATTTTCTCAAAAATGTATTTAAAAAACTCGGTTTATTAAAATCTGTTTAATAAAAAAAAAAACTATGTTAATTTTATATTAAAATCGCTTATTTTATTAAAATCATACAGATACTATACAGAGTACTATAATTTATTTATTTTTTAAATAAATTTGTAATTAATGAAGGGCAGTTTACACGCTGTTTCATGAAATAACAGTACACGAAGCTAATATCCACTGATTGGCGGTTATTAGCTTTGCAATAATAATGATAGTCGATTGTTTTAAATAGATAAATGTCGCTTAAGTAGTAACGTCCCGGTACGGCGAGCCAGTAGTACAAGTGCTCCGAGAGGGACAGTGGTACGAGACCGCGCGAAAAGCCGATCGTCGAACACACTGTCAAGTCCGAAGGGCACTCTTGCAGCACTCTTATTGGGAAGGTGGGTAATGTATACCGGCCATTCGTATACGCCGTGGCGGGAATTATTTATCGCCGGCTCCGACTGCGGCGTCGTTAGTGCAGCGCGTCGAAAGCCGACATCACTTATGCACAAGGTTTGCGGCAGCTACAGAAATGTCCCGACGATATATCGGCGTTATCGCACGAGATCGAGGAGCTTTTTATCCCATCGGCAAAAATCATTAACGGTGCGAGAGTAACGGCTTGGCCAGATATTTTCAGACCGGAAATTGAGGTTATTCGATTACAGCGATTTTGGACCCGTTTGCCGAGTGCCCATAATAATCGGGATTTGGAAAATTGAAACGTTTCTCAGCATCACCGAAATTTGCTTAATTCATTGTCAATCAATCCTGAATCGATATGCCAACAAATGAATAAAAAGTCGCTTGAAAAATGGCTTGCAAACGTCGAAAAACACAAATAAATTTAAAAAAAAAATAATGATGGAAATATCAATTTTCGTAGGATAAACTCGAATTGACATCTCTGGTCGTAGCATTCATCGTAGAAAACATCGCGATTATTTGGTAAATTCCGATCTATTTCGAGCGGGACACTTGCATCGGACGCTGGAGCATGATGGGACGGGGCTGGAGATAAATGACACGGCCTGCGTAACCTTTAATTTCGGTGTATTCGAGGTCGCCCGTTCGGTTTGCGGCGTATGCACGAAACTGTAAATGGTGGGTAATTTTCTGGAAATGTAACAGTTTCGTCACGCTTTACATCAATCCCGCTTAACGCGCCGCGGATACGAATGCCCGTTTATCATGTTCCCCAGCATGGCGGATATATACTAATTTCGCCGCTGCCGAATTAAAACGTGCGGTGCGCTGCCGATGAATTTTCGAAAATAATTTACTATCGTATCGTGAAACGGTAATAACTGTGAACTGCACGCGGCTGTTAGCGGTTACGTGAGGTTTTACCTTAGTTATTAATCATAATTGTGTGTATAATTGTATATAATTGCGATTGGTTACCCGTGACAGCCTATTGCCGAATTCGGTCGTCCTTAATGGATCAGTTATTGAATTAAAATGGTGTTCATTTCGGCGCAACAAACACGCATTTCAGCCCGACATATCTTAATTTTAACGTAATTGCACGACAAATGGCAAAGCGGGAGGGGAAATGCGTATGGCGCAAGTTCAGGATTTTATTGGTCTCTGGTGAATCTTAGACCAAATAAAATGTCCTACGTATTTGGAAGAATTAATGGATGTAATTGTGTTTTTCCACGTCATAGCCAATTTGCTTTGTTGGCAACCCAAATAACACCAGTACGTCCAACGTTAGTTTTGATTCATTCCACCTCCTGTCTATATTTTCTGTAAGAACGTTCGTGGAATCAAAGACAGAAGGTAGAAAGAATTAGGGGAGTTAGGCTAACGTTCAGGTGTCATTAGCGAGGAAGTCCATTGTCCACGTATGATGTCCGTGCAAGGGATATGCAGTGGATGTACGATGGACAATGTACGTGCGAGTTCAATCGTGCATTATCTGTATAAATCCGGATGTCCAATGTACGTCCGTGATAATATCGACCACAATTGGATGAATCATGGACGTCTGATGCGAATTGAGAGCTACGAATAGGTCAGTCGCAAACTCTGGATGAAGCTAAATCGATCTATGAATTGATTCACTTCTACTAAAAATAATACATGATTATGTTATGGATCTTCAAATATGATAAACAGTTATGGATTTTCAAATATCTTTTAGGTTGCGTCCAAACCTTGATGATTTCAAAATCGATTTTGAATCATCTAACTCCTGAACTTCTGGAGCCCCGTATTTCGTTCGTACGACAATCGATAAGACTCTCCATCTGTTTCTTTACCCTGATTGGACACGTATCCAGAAAAATGGAATTGAGATTCACTGGGTATTCTATTTTACAACAGGAAACATTGAATGTATAGTATTGGACGCAATTAAAGATGTGCACGTAATTGTACATTCATAAGCGTATTTCATAAAAGTAGTTTCACGAAAGGAAGAAAAACTAGACATTGTCATCCTTGGGATAGAGTCAAGAAGAGCGAAATGTTGCATTCCACGGGTTCGCCGACAATTACGCCATCATTCGCAAAAGCATTTTCTGTCCGCAAAACCACGGCGAATGGACTCACGCTAGGCGTTCACAGTAACAATATGCAATCCTGGTCACTGCGTTGCAAACCGGTCCTAATTAACCCTTTGTCGCTGGGGACCGCGTTGTCCAGCCCTTCGCTATCTCTACCCACTTTTCCCCTCCTTTCTTCGCTGTCCTTCTCTTTCCCCCCTCATTCCCTACATTTGTATCTCACCTCTCTGTCTATCTGTCCATCTGTTTGCCGCTTTGTTCAAAAATCCTTTGGGACAATCAGCGTCGTCATATTCTAAACATGAGCAGGCATTCGATGGTTTTGTCAGGGAATACGAGTCGAGCGTAAAACTATAGACGATATTTCGGATATATGCATTATTGAGCAAGTCGTACGATTCTTACACTTTGTTTTATCTTCTTCATGTAGGTTTAAACGGTGTCCTATGTTATGTTATGTTTGACCTTTCCACCACGTAGGGTATCTCTTACGATGTGAATTTAAGGCGATTACATCGCCATAATTACCTATTCTCAATGTAGTAGATTGGTAGGCATGAATAATCCTATTATACGGGTTAAAGACTGCACTTACCGGTTGCCGCGTATGGGCCACAATTAATATTTAGTTTAATAAATAGGTATCCAACAAAATTTCGAAATCCGCAAATTTGGGAATACCCAAAAGCTATATAATTGACTAATCGAATTAATCAACATGATTTCAAGCTCTTTTTGCCAAGAGACCTGAATAAGATACTATAAGTAGTATCAAATTTTCGATGATGAAATAATTTCAGGGTGAATAAAATTATCAATAAATTTACTTGAACCATTTTCCGCAGCATTGTGTATTATTACTGTGATCCGTTTTAAAAATGTAATATCATTGTGCGAGGAGGTTTAATCAAAAATTCATATTCATCCGCGTTCGAAAGAAGTTGGGGCGCAAAGGAGTAATAAATTTAGGCCAATGAGTGGGGATAAATTGGGTAGATTTATCGAAAAGTAAATGGCATTTAATCCGCGGGAGTAATTGCTTGAAAATTATCGTAAAATTCTTGTAATTTGAAGCGGAGCGCAAAATTGCTCGATTCCCGAAATATATTTCAAAAAATGCTCCTTTAAGGTTATGCACGATCCAGAAATTACTAGCCCTAGTGGGGGTATGGTTCGTTCATCGATGCGAAAGTCCACTTTGGGGATGGCGGAGTAAATTTAGACAAAGAGAAATTAGTTCCCGGCGAATTTACCGAGGAACAAAAAGAAGCTGACTCACGATGGTGTAAGTCTTGAACTCTCGGAATATAAATCCTTCCGAATCGTTGCGGATACCGAAATGCGCATAATCGTTTCACTGCGTACATTTTTGTACACGTGAGGAATGCTCGCACACCTGCATTCGTTCCTTCACCTTTTACAAAATCGTTCCTGAAAAGTGACTCGGTTTCGTTCAGGCACATAGGGGCGGGAGGTCTTTCCTAATATCTTTTTTCATTTACTTTGAGGCAAGGTGCTTTCGGGGAAAGGACCTGTACGCGTTCGCCCACGCAAACAATAAATATCAACTGCTCGCGTCAAACGCAAAGGAATACTGCGAATTCCCAAATACGACACCATCTGGAAAAGGGACCAACTATACGTTGACATTTTGTTTCGTTCTTCCCGCGGTGTTACGTTTCTTTTTTCCTCGCCTACAATTCCCCATCTTTTCAGGCTCGCGAGCGCTCACCCACCCCCGCACACACACATATACCGTATACACGAGTACTCGGGGGCGCAAAAAAATTGTATATACACCGTTTGTCATAAAGTGTTGCCGCTTTCTTCGCTCTTCTTCGTCTATTTCCTTTTACTTCTGAAAGACACGCGAAGCGAAACAAATCGGCAGAGGAGGGGGAGAGGACGCGCCAGGAGAGCGAGAGAGACCAGTGCGGGCAATATGCTGGTATATGCGGAAGTCGCGATTTCCGCGAATTTTATTTGCGGAACTAGTTTCCGCGAAATTCCCATTTCGCCTTTGAAAATGCAGCGTGCACAATTGTCGGGCGATTGCTTCGAAACTTTTTACGATTGTTTGCTAAACGCTTTTAAGGGCCCAGGAAATGCTATTTACGCGTTCAAAATATTGCCGGTCAGCAATTGGTTCAAGTTGATTTGGGCTTGTTTGAAACCCGTTCGAAAGTTAAATAAGATGTTCGACGTTTTCCCAAGTTCGACCCACTTTGTTAATTGTAACTGATGTCACGAGTTGCCCGAAATGCTCCAGGTAATTGAGTACCATTGAATGTCATGCTATTTGTAAACGTTAACAAAGTAATATTGTTTAGGGGGCAAACTTCAATAGAAATCATCTGCTATCACCAAATAGGAGGAGATAAGATTGGTCCTATACTATTATCCTATACTTATTTCGTTTATAACAAATCCCATTTAATCATGATACGTGGGATTTCGAAACGTGGGATTTCGAGTAAGCCAATGTAAAAGGAGAATTTAACTAGAATAATAAAGGAGAAACAAACTCGAAGAGACGAAAACTAACGGCGCGAAGTGGAACATGTCATTCGGAGCGAGACAAAACATTCGAGGAAGCGCATGAAAAATTGATGAAATCGGCAGAACACCCGTCGTCCCTGAGCGCCTTAGAGTTCACGAAATTTTAAACTTTCCCTTCGATTTATTTAGGACCTCGATTGAACACAGCCGGAAAGTCAGGAGGAAAAGGAGTGGAACGAGGAAAGCAAACGCGATGATGTATTTAGTAAAGTATGAATAAAAAATAAAGGAACCAGCGAGAAATCAGTTGGACGAAAAAAAACGACAGGTACGAGAAGAAATGAGAGGAAGTGAAAAAACAAAGTGGAAGTCAACAAAGTAGGAGGAGGAGGAGGAGGAAGGAGTCGGGTAAAAGTGGTTCAAAGATAATATGCGATCAGTTGTCTGTTTCCGCTCCTCCAGTCCCGGGGTAATATCGAGTCAATATCCGGTTCGCGTTTCTTCGCAGCAGCAGCTTGCTTCTCTTTTTCCACTATTACTTCTTACATATAATCTTTCCTCCTCACTTTGTGTTCCTGCACGCGAATCACGGAAAAGTTGAAAGTAATCCTGCCTGAAGTAACGCATCCGCTCATTTCAGTTAACGAGTCCGACCGAAAAAAGAGTGGTGGAATATTCGTTGCACCACCCTGGAAAATACCAGCCGAGTGAAATTCGTATTTCCGGATTGTTTTGCAAACAAACAAAAAAAAAAAAAAAAAGTAAAACAGATTCCGTTCGAACAGTGCCGGTCTAATTGGCTCGAAGAAGCCGAGATTTTTCGCGATGCATCCAATTTGTCGCGTGTCTCCGATGTAACGAATACCGGTATACTTCCGCGCCATCGATTCGTGTAATACACTTATAAAGGTAACGGCCACGTCTCCGCTTCTTACGACTTATATTTGCCTGGAAATTCCTGGAAAGAAATCCGTGAAGAAGGGAAAAAGAGGGATAAGAGTCAGCCGGGACGACCTCCGATGCACTTTCTCAGCGAAAGTTACGAGAAAAGTTGGGTCCGTTGGGTGGTTATATATACTTGCGAGGGTTCGACTTTCTTCGCTGGCTTTCTTCTTTCTCAACGAGCGAGATAACAGGCTTTTGCCGGAATCGATCGCCGATGCACGAAAATTGGATAGCTATACTGAAAATTAAGTGCTTGTACCGAAAGTGCATTATAGCTTATTTCATCTGAAAGCGGAAAGGCTCTACACTATAGTCCCTACAATAGTTGCATCATCTCTTGACGTACAAAATTGTACCGTAATGCCGACGATTATTCCTTCCGTAATGTTAGTTTTGACGAGTAGTTACATCTTCGTTTGATGAAAGACCCTCGTTGTCATAGTTGAATGGACTTTCCTAATTAAGTCACCCTATTATGGGGCACTATAGGAGGAAGATAACGCTCACAAATAAGCATACTCATCAATTAAGGAAATGAACAAGAATGACCGAGAATGTAGGAAACGAAGGTTCCAGGTGGAACTCGTAAGTCTGACCTTCATCCATGGACCCTGTTACCCATTACAAAATGTATACGCAATTTTATTATATGGACGTTGATTGAAAAAGAATTGGGTGCACCTGGTGTTAGGACAGTTTACCTTCCGCCACTTCACCTTATGCACTTTCCACCTTCCGGGACATTTCCGCCTACTGGATATTTCATCTTCGGGACAGTTCACCATCCAGGACACTTTACCCTCCGACATTGCGACTTCCTATTTGTGGAGGGTATCATGAAAGGTGTAGTGTCCTTGAAGGTAAAGTGTCCTGGGAGGTGAAGTGGAAAATGAGGTATCCCAAAAATTGAAGAAGGCTGAAGATGGATTTACCTACGTTCACGGAATCATCAATGTACAAGTTAACTTTGAATCAATTGGAAAATCCATGACAGTGAGAATTACACGTCGTTAAACCATTTCAATGACTTTCTTATTTGTTTGGGTGTAGAGGAAAACGACGTTTTAATAAACTATGCGAACGATACTCCCGAGAAGATCGAAGAGTCTTGGAGAATTGCTGGGCGCGTTGAAAAATGCACAGTACCGAATGGAATAAAGGATGAAAGGCGGACACCGAAGGGAGAGAATCGAGCATCTGTTTTCCTCCCCACCTCTCAATGGCCGAAGTGTACTAAGAATTCAAACGCGACCAGAACAAACAAGCGTCTAGACTGTCAGAGAAATGGAAGAACGACAACTGGAAGAAGAGAATAAATAAGTGACCGTGACACCGGGGAGAAATTTATCTCCAAACAGAACGCGATGACAGATAAGCTAGGTATTATCGATTACTTGTTCTACCCTAATTATTCTGCATAAATAATTTGGTATTTATTTGGAGTGTTAAATTGATTATACGTATGTAGTCATCGACACCAGCGGTGACTTTTTGATCACGTTAGAATTGTTTCATAAATTTAATATAGTGCACCGCTTTTAAAACAAAACGTCGCTCGTCCGTGGGCCCGTGTTGAAGCAACAAATTTCGTCGCCCTCGGTTTTCAATGGAACGCTTTTAAACGATGATTGCACGATCGAGCTCGCGTTAAAAATTTCGTTCGCGCTTCATTTAACACGGGACAAGAACGACGGCACAAAAGCCAATGGGGCGGCGGTATGTCACGAACATCAAGAAATCACTTTTCCTTACTCGCGACAATTTGCAGGTGGAAAAAAAACCTAGCGTGAAAGCAGTTGGTAGAAAACTCGCAGCGGGCGGAATTGTGATGTGCTTTTTGGCTCGATGCAGAATTACGCGGGAAAGTCAAACGCCGCGTGCGAATCGTCGTTGGCATCAGCTGCGCATGCATGTCGCATGCAAGCGCAGCCCGGTGCGGAGAAACGCAATTCCGGTTGGCGGTATACTGAATATTACATAATGCAATTTCCACCTGGTGCCGCTCCGGTTATGTAGCGTGTACCGTAGAGACGAATGCCAGCTTGCCACTCAGGGCGAGCCAGAAAGGAACCAATGAAAATAAAAATCTTCATAACTCCGAAAGAATCTCTTCCCAAGATTCGTTTCGAGAACTCCGTCGTGTGGGCGGGACCGAAATCCCAAGGCCTGAAGATGGGCTTGTTTCGCGCCACCTTCGCATTTTTCCCGACTCAGAGTCGGAAAATTCAATCTGCGGACGGAGTTTCTGTCTCTGAGAACTTTCTTATTCCTCTCCCTCTTCTTGCGTCCTGCGACGAAAAGAACTCGAGGCGAGCTATTTCTCGTGTTTTATCGAAATAATTCAATGCATTGATCGATATTTGATAGTGTAGAATACTTTCTGATAAAGTCACTTCCCAGCCTCTATATCCGGACCAATAGAAAAGAAAAATGAAGACTTTTTTTTTGGAAATACAATTCTCTCGAGTAGTAATAGCATTACATATGAATTGATATGAAACAAAAAAAAAACAAACGATAAAATCGATATATTTAAATTGTATATCGGATTGGTAAAGTTGTTTAGGTAAATAACCGAGGTATTTTCCGAGCGCAAGTAGATGAAGGAAAAACTGGTACTTTTAATTCAGTAACGAGATTTTCCCGACGAACTGGAAGTCTCTCGCATTTGAGTCCGTTGAACTTTGGTGAGAGCTGCATTAGTCATAATTAGCGCATGCCGTGCGGCCGGTTCAGCTGCTCCATTTTCAGGATTAAAGGTTCTAAGGTGATCATCTGGAATCTCTGTCGGTACTTCCTAATCCTATTTTACTCGCTTATTTCACCCTTCTACGCCGTATCCCTATTTGTAGAGTTATATATTATCGCAGCTCCTTTACCAGGATTTCGAAAGAAATTGAAGCAAACTATAACTCGAGTCCATTTTGTACTCGAAGCTGGATTTTGCTGATTTCATAATACGCGCGCGATACAACATTATTCTTGCGAGAAATATAAATAATAAATCTGCATTCGGGACAGTCGTATCGAAAGAAACGTATCTACGGGCGTCCGGTAGACAAACCATTGATGTCTGAGAAGATATAGATAGATAGATAGATAGATGGATCTAGAGTGAGTGAGAGAGAGAGAGCGAGAGAGAGAGAGAGAGAGAGATCGGAGGCATCGAGTGATGGGGAATAAATCAAATTCCAAGTGCATCTGACGTAAGCGCAGATTGCGAAGTTCTCTGTGAAATTGACTGGAAGAGACTATCGATCAGGGGATTCCCCCGTGTGCCGCTTCGGATACACAGCAAACTGCGAGCAGCCGTTACGCCGATGCATTGCTTCTGCCAGGAAGCGCGCCGTATGTGCCATGTCAGTAGTAAACGTGCTTTACGCGAAAGTAGAGAGACACATGAGATAAAGATACATAAACTTGCCTGGAAATGCGAGACACCTCGGGAAGGGTATATGCTCCGGAAGGGAGCGATAGAATCGATCGGAAGATGATCATCATAAGGCGGTGCGAATTAAAGGGAGAGGCAAACAAAAAAAAAAGAGAAGAAAAAGAGGTTAGCGACTTGAGCGGAAAGCGTCGAGTCGAGAAAATCGAGAAAATCGCCACCTCGAAATTCGAGATACACCTAATACCCACCCGGACGGGTTTCCATTTCCAGCATGTCGTGGGGAAAACCCGCGAGGATGGATCGGGCGCGGTGAGTGAGGAGAAGAAGCCGGAAGTGGATTCGACGAGCGGAAAAGGAGAATATAAGGGAGAAAACGAACAAGCCGCGGAACAGCAGTTGATCGCAAAAAAGTCCCAATCCGCTGTCGAACGCTTGATGAAAAAGGGGAAAAAAGGCAAACCGAGAAAGGCGAACATGATCCGCGCTTTTTTCTTGGGAGCGTGTGTGATTCGCATCTCAATACCCGTCTGCGGTACGAGTCGTTTTCGCCTCCGCGACTTTTTCGAATCTCCCGCGTAAACTTAACGAGTTATCGAGGAAATTAAAAACGAGACGAGCATAATGGCTTTCTTCCCTTTTAGGAGACGCAGACCGGGAATTTCCATTTTCTACGTATTTACACCTGGTATTTGCAAGTCTATTTTCTGCTCTTAATAAGAATTTAATTAAATTGAAAATTTTAATTAAAAACTATATAATCCAGGCAGAAGATTTAAACTGCGATATGTATGCTCATAACGGTGGATCAATGTGATCCAGTTATCGCGTCGGGTTTGGCGTATAAAGACGAGCTATTTTTGTTACGATCGTTAATTACTTGCTCCTAGAACCGATACCGATGGAGGAGGGTGAGGGTATAACGAGCACGTGTTCACTAACGGAATAGAAGCCTGGATGATGGGCTGGTTTAACCTACTTTTTCCAATTCGAAACTTTTCAACTTTTCTAATGGGTATAAAATCAATATGTCGGCTGGCTGTCTAGTATCCGTAGATAATCCAACTTTTGGATATAAAAAATGTGCACGTGAAAGCGTGTTGATAAGCGATTGGGCCGGATATATTCATCATCTTCGATGAACCCGTTTTAGAATGAAATAGCATCGAATAAATGTCTTGAATCTTTGAATTTATCGCCGGCCTTACTTACGCGTCAGCGAATTCAAATTGACGCAGCCTTGGGACGAAGACGATCTATTTTCGCGAAAAATCCGTACGGCGCGCGGAGCGTCTATATTCAAACGAGATCGATGGAATTTGGCAATAAATTCTCGAAACTTTCGAAACACGCCAGATGGCAAACAATTAAATTACTCGATTCTGCTTTTATTACATTTTTTCTTTTTTTTTTTTTAAATTAATTCGAGTAGGAGATTTCAGGCTGCGGGAGGAGTTATTATTATCGTTAATGGAGGAGTTGGTCCATCAGCTGTAGGAACTAGGTGCTTGGGTACTATGAATATCTTTACGGAAAATGGTAAAATGGATTTTGGGTGCAGAAACGTAAAGGAAGAATTAAGCACTTAGAATCATTCCTTTCAGTTGCGATCAATGAATCCGACAAGATGACCATAGACACCAATACGACTAGAAAATGAAAACGGGATTGTAAAAAGGCTGTATAATTTCACATTCGTCAGAAATTAAGAAAATTGAAATTAAGTTCACTTAAATACAATGACGGTTAATGAGGCAAATAGGAGACGTAAGAGAACATAGGACACATTGCTACCGGACGATCAAAGTGGGTAAGCAGCCAAAGTGGAGTAGGTCGGCGTATTGAAAAGCTTACGTAAGAATCCCGAGTGGTTTGCCTGCCTTCCTTTGCATTCCTCCACGTTCGAACGACCGCTGTAACTCAAGGCTATGTAAATTTACAACCAAGGTATTTCGTGGATGTGTCGTGGATCGAGAAACGCGTGTGGGTGTGGGCAAACATCATGGAGAGATGCCCGAGATCGTCGGTTTATCTGCGGTGGACACGTGTGTCCAGGGGCACGTGTACCGGTGCGGCACACATAGAAGTGCACGAGCTTGTCACGACGATTCGCGTGAGTCCTGCATTACCGCTATTTTCGATCGTTGTTTCCGCCTCCGGAAACAAAGGCACGGGGGAATGTCAAGGGTGGCTAGTAAGTCGATAATGGCGTGCATAAACGACGGAATCAACCCTCAGCGGCTGGGGATTCGTGAAATTCCCCTCGCACAACGACCGTTCTTCCCTAATCGATTTGGCGAGACGCAAATCGCTGCGATTTCATATTTTATTACCTTTAACTAAGAGAAGGAAAGTTTGAATTCTCTCCTATTGATCGTTATATTTAACTCGATTATTGGGCTGATTAAGGCTTGGTGTAGATAACGTTTGCAGAGTATTTCTCGTACTTTCTGTAATTGTTTTCGATGGTTTTGAAGTTCTATCGAAGTTGTACAATATAACTCCTGGATTGGTTGAAGCAGTCGGTCGCAAAGTTTTTTAACTTTTCCTTAATTTTCATCGGATGATGCTCTGTCGGAACGTGAAAGTAGACGCAGCAATTCAATAGTTTTGTTTTCAGCGTTCCTGAGCAATAACTAATTGACCAAGTGATAACAGTTCCATGGAGAACTTGGAGTAAATGCATTGCTAGGCAGTTGTTACTATCTTTGGCCAAGATTCAAATAGCTGTAATTCCATTAATCCATCAAGAAATCGAATAAACGTCTGACCTAACAACCGTCGGTAATTAGTTTCCGCATCGAATATTATTTTTTATTTAAATTCAGTTATACGACTAAAGTATCAACGAACAACCTTGGAAATTGTTGTGGGTATTCTTCACTGAGCTTCCACGTAACCGAGCCATTGTGCGTAGCTAATTTAGCATCAGGGAACCTGTCACTCCTGACGAAGCCAATTACAATGTTTACGGAACATCTACTTTATGAGTAGCGCACAAAGCGACGATAACCTGGAATACCTGGAAAAATAACCAGGCGAACCGCCTTAAAATTGTGACTGTACTGGGACTGCATCGTTACGGACGACATGAAGACTAGTTACGCATTCAGTTATTATGGTGGTACTTGAGAATAAGCTGTAAAAAATGTTTTAACGACATTTCCGATCTAAACTTTTTATCCCTATATATATATGTATATATATATAACCGTTCCGTACTAGCACCCAAAAGATTAAACAGGATGATAGGGAGTTAGATTTCATTGCTCGTGGCGTCCATCGATTTCCTGCTTGTGAGGAATGTATTACAATTACCGGTGTATAGAACGGTACATAAATTCAATGTATATAAAGAATGAGATGGATTTAATACTAAATTGCCATTCTATTTTAAGATGTGAGAACAAAGATACGCTTTACCGTAAATTAAATAAAGACGGCAGAACGTCGGTTCATTTGTACTTTAAATTTGATTAAAATTCAGAGTGGAAATGATCGTGAAGATACATGTATGGTAGCATTCATACATATATGTGTATGTATATATCTGTACGAATATTTATTTCGGTCCTTATTTCTGCGAGGAGTCTAAAAAGAGAATGAACATTTGGAAGATACTAGCAAATTGAATTAAATCCTAACTCGCCTCGCGCATTCCACCGCATATATTCGTTCAAATAGTCATATTACATTTTGCAGAAATAAAAATACATCCTGAAATTATTCCTGTTATTGACTTTAAATTTAATGCATTCATTACTATCTTTCAGTAAGTTTTCTCATCCATTCTTAATGAGGATTTAAAGTAGACGATAAGTTACTTTCAGTTGCATGACCTAAGGGTGGGGGAGGGTACCAAAGACGACCAAAAATGAACAAAATCCAAAAGAGCATATTGGAGCAGGATTGAAAACCTGCTAATTTGACACACCTACCCCCAAACGCTTTTTTTATTGTTTCAGTTGTCCTAGTTTTGATTGGGAGAAATTGACATGTACCAAATTTACATATCATTCCATTAAATCGCTTTAGTATCTACGTAAAATCCAGTTATTGGTGAGCGTAAACAAGCATAGCCACAGCACTGAATAACGCCAAACTATCATAAACACTTAACCTACAGGATTACAAGGTTCTAACTTTCGGAAAGCAGGATTTTCGTGCCGGTCATTGCATATTGCCGTTATTGCTGAACAGTACTTGGAAATTTGTGGACCAAGTGGGAATTCGAACTAAAACAAGGGGAATCGTTCGGGTCGAAAGATGCGACACTTAGGTCACCTGCCCCTATCCGTGGTCTATCCAAGGGAGCTGTCACATTTCCTCGCAACAAATCCAATAAAACATTCCACCTTCCAAACTGGAATTCGATTCGTTTTGAATCATACCCCCAGTTCTTATTCAGAAAATTGGTAACCGTAACATTGACAATTGCATGAACCAAACATAAAATTGATCGAATCAATCATTAGGACCCGACATTTATGGACGCTATTTGCGTCTTCCCTCTTTTCTCGAGCTTAAAACTCAACATTTTACTGCTATTGATTAGCCATACTGTTTCCAAAGTCCCTTCAAATCAGCGACGAGCACAATTCGAAATGCGATTCGGAGAGTTTGCGGGGGCACAAAAAGTCTACATTACTCACGCGACGCGAAGCGTACCCGCGATTATCGCGAAACCTTCATTGAAGCCGGAGCAGAGGAGCGAGTACCGACTGCTCGGCGCATTGTTCGCGATTTGCCGCGCAATGCCGACGCACACGCTGCGGATCGCGATTGCACGAGTCAGACGGTTTGTTTGGTCGCACGCTTTATCCGCCTATAACGACCTACTAACTTTAACGCAATCGCTCCCACGCAGGTGTGTGTCCCAAATACAGATTACTTCAACCCTTTAATGTGCACTTTTTGTTCGCCATTCCTCGCCTTTGTCGCGCTGAAATATTAAATAATGAATGGGTTACATAATTCCCCTTTTGTTTCCACTGTTCCGCGCTGCTCGGTGCGAAATGCTCCCTGTTTTTCCAGAACTCCACGCGAAGTTGGTTCAGCTGCTTTCGCCATAATTAACCGAACGACATCGACACGTTCGGAAATTTTCGTTCATAGTACTTTTATTAGTTATGCATGACGCCGGACAATCATGAAATCAAACAAAAGTAGGATTATAGTTATCCCCTTAATTCATTAATCGAATATCGACCCCAGCTGAATGTCATTCGTCCGTTAATGACTGGATTGGTAGTTTCACCAGTCAATCTTGACGAATAACTATCAATCCAATAAGATTATTCCTAATATAATGATCACGAAAGGGGGTGTTTACAATTCAACCACTTGGACTGGATTGAGAACTTGGATGAATTCAGTTTCATTATACAGAATTTAAAATGGTCATCCTAATGGATCGCATTTGATAATGCAGATAAGCTGATTTCTCACGTAAGCAGAGTCAGGGTTATAACCATAGTGATGGTGTAATGTTACTGGACGTTAATTGGACGACTTGCCTCTCGAATTAACCAAGCCCTCTCCGAGTCACAGATTTGTAGTTCAACCAGTAGAGCCAGATAATAACTATCAAATTTTTAGTTTTAGTTTTATTTTAGTAAATCTAAAGTGACCATCCATGGATGCTTTTCGTTACGATCATTGAATTTACAAATAAACTTATACATGGAACATGGGCCCATTCAGCCAAAATTCCTTCTAAGGATTCTGCCAAAGCACAAACCCTTAGAAAAGTTGTCTTTGGGAGTTTGAGGAGGCTGTTAAATTGCACGCCCTTTTTAAGGTCCGAGAAAATTGAAGTTGAAAGGAAATCTCCGGTTCTAAGGAACATGCGGGAATTAAGTAGCCGAGCGTGCCGTAAAGATCTTTTAAATAAGCCTCTTCAAGTACAAACTGAGAGTACCATTATATGGTAGTCCTATTTACATTAACTAGTGCTCGTTTACGAAGGGCGACGTCAATGGACCACATGATTCCTTTATTTCACTTTTAAGTAGAAAAGTCTGAAGGAATATTTTTAATAATACAAACATTTCTCGGGTTTTAAGATACTTAACTTAACCTAATAATTAATACTAATGATCGAGAAAATAAAGTTGATGGGTTAGTACGAGGATTTGGATTTGTAAACTCTGACGTTTGGCATAAAAATCTTCGTCAATGAGATTGTGGAGTCGCAAACAACACCACCTATATGCAGTGACGTTTTATCAAGCAAAAGTGGTGGTAGCAATGCAACATCTCGGTGATGTCTCTAGAACATTTCATTTGAGATATTCTGGATACCTTCTCAGAGACATTGTGGAGACATTCCCAATGTTCTGCAAATATTCTTGGGATTTTTCCATGTACTACTGAAATATTCTTAATATATCTCCATAATATTTCCAAAATATGTCAAATGAAATGTTTTCGGATGTTTTGAGACATCTCCAACGTGACATCCCCAAAATATTCTCCGAATCATACGTATAGAATATTTCAAATGAAATGTTTCCAGCATGTTACATTTGCAACATTTTGTATGAGACATTTTCCGAACATTCTTGAAATATTGCAATTGAAATAATTCATATGTGATGTTTGTGACATTCTGTGGACATTCTGGAGACTTAATTTCTATGTGTGGGATATATGGTCACGACGCTAATTAAGAAATAGACATCGGCGAAACTTAATTGCATAAAATCAAATCGAATCCAAATCTTGTTTCATCCAATAATATCTCAAACAAAGCGAGACAACCTGTTTTCATTGAAAATCGGATAAACTTAATTCAGTTCGGTGCGGCGGCAGCGTAAAGCAGAATTGACTGTGTCAGAGTTCCAACTGGATCAGACTTCCGGCGGCAATAAAACAGCGGGGACGAGAAAGCGCCGGTGATTGGAGTTAAGGACTCTGCTCGAATCAGGCCTTATTACGAGGCTAATAATGGACTTTATTATTATTCTTTCTTTTCTTTTGATCCCATCAATTTCAGATAATTAACGATTGCGCCGACACCCGCTTCACAATAGTCACGGTGATTCTCATCATTAGCTTCAATGGAATACACTTTTCAATTACTTTCTCCCCATAACTTTTGTTATGACAAACAAATTATCAACCTTTACTAGTAATAATTACAAGTAATTAATAGTAATAAGCATGCTTAGACAGCGTGATATTTTGAAACATCCGTTCTTGTTTTCATAATCATTACCAAATATGAACTACAATCGAAAGTTTGTGTTTTTTAACCGGATATAGTATGGCGTAGATTTTAAGGTTATTAAAAGCTTCAATTCATTGATGAGCAAGTATAGTCAGTGA
This sequence comes from Trichopria nigra, assembly GCA_030522945.1. Lineage (NCBI taxonomy): Eukaryota > Metazoa > Arthropoda > Insecta > Hymenoptera > Diapriidae > Trichopria > Trichopria nigra. Next base: position 10,125 of record JAPYZR010000729.1, on the reverse strand, counting down.
CCGACATAACCTCAAATCCAATATTTTATAAAAAGTTAATCCGCATACAAACTGTGTCATGCTATAATCTCGGGATATTGAAGTGACCAGCATTCGTCTCTCTCTCTCTCTCTATCTCTCTCTATCACTATCTCTGTCTTTCACTCACTATCTGTATCTCTTTTGCTACATCTCTCTCCTGCTCTATCTCTCGTTTCTAAGGAAACCAATGCATCACAGAGCGAAATCCGGTTTATTATTTCATTTTTCAAATTGAAGCTCAGCGTTTCTTGCATTTTTCACTCGCTTTTATGTACAGAGAATATTTGATCGATACACGCATTTTTCCATCGTATTGCGCGAAATAATTCCGCTACTCGAGTAAATATTTATTTGGAATTAGCATAATTGTTTTTCGCTGCGCGCTCGTAGCTCGTCGCTCCTGGCGCGCGGTGCAGTCACGCCCGGAATTTCTGCGACTTCCGCGTGGCTCGGGAAAATGTTCAATTATCATATAACAATTAAAATTCAACTAAGCCGTTAATGCAAATTTGAATCGCGACTAGTGAATTGCGATTCGCAGGGTTACGGCTCGGATGCGTCATTTTAACGGGAGACTCGCGAGGGCCTCGATTATGCGGGGAATTCGACAATCAAAACTGTCATCTTTCGAACCAATTTATTATTATTGTAATGTATCTAGGGGAGAATAATTGTAGTAGCGGGGAAAAGTTTATAAAATACTGTTCGTTTTGATATTAATTACAGTACACAACTTGATGAAAAGTGCCAAGCGACAATAGCTGAATACTTTTAGGAAAAATTGGTATGAATCCGTTCCAAAGCGATTCCATTCTCGCAGAGTTTTGTTCAAGAGGTTGTAATGCCAGATACGCGAGGTATCGGTGGGGCGGTGACCAGCGTTGACAATGCATTATTCGGACGACAGCGGCAGAGAGTGCTCCAAACTTTCGATAATTTTGTTTTTAACCTTTTAAACTTCATGCTTTGATAGCAGCTTCATTTTTTTTTACCGCGGCCATACACTTGTTTTCAATTTCAATATCATATTAGAATAGGACGAGAAAAAATCTATAAGTTCATAGTTTTCACTATAAATTATAAAGTAGAAAGTTTCTTTAAAATATGTTCTGAATACTAGTTTTTAGAAAAAAATTTTCAAACTTTTATTAACAAAAAAATAAAGAAGCGAGAGAAGACAATGTGAAATGGATAAAAATAAAAATTCAAGATTTACATAAAGTGCAGGAAGTGGAGGAAACAATAGTGCGAAAGAATCCCATTTAAGAGCAATCTGAGGTAGGTATAAAAAAGGATTAAATTAAAGGCGAATCATTCCTTCACGTTTTTCCAGCATCCTGTCAGGAAAGGAAAGCACAGCTACTGACCGAAGCACTAATAAAAAGCACTCTTAGCGCAGTGGCGTCGTAAGAGGAGAGAACATCGATCGGTGGAGTCGGCGCACCAATCACGCCCGGTGGCACGGGGAATTTCATTCCACGTAATTATACTGGGCTAACGCTAACCCGGAATCCTACTACGACGAACGGGAGCGATTCCCTTATACGCGATCCCGCAACGCATCCTCCGGCCAGCGTCACTTCCGGTCGAGGAAATCCCGGAGATTTCCGGTGGCGCGCGATGCGTTGTTAAATGCACGGTTAATTACCCCAATTAGGGCTATTTGCCTAATTAGGAGTAATTGCGCCTTTCTTCTTTAAAAATTCATTTCGCCGCACCTCCTGTTGCTGGTACGATTTTGTAACATTTCAATTGTACACGTAACGTGCGAATAAACGCTTTAAATCGTCTTTTCTTCCTGCTTGCTTTTTCCGGTATCCTCATCCGAACATCGAATTCCTTTCTGGATTTTGACGATCACGTTTCTAAAACGTTTCAACGCTCTGATAAAATTTTTCACGATTTTTAAGTGCTTTCGTTTCTTTCTGTTGGATACATCTTATATAGATGGCAAACGCCATACGTTTTCCCAAGAAATCATGCGTTTTATGGATCCAATCATGGATTTGAATATGACTTTTACCTGAATCCCAACCTTGAAATCTACTCGGATTTCTATCCGTACTTCTACCTAAGCTTCTACCTGCATTTCCACTTGGATATCAATCTGAACTTCTCTACCTGAATGTATACCTGGATTTCAACTTGGATTTCAGCCCTTCATTTCTATCTGGACTGCGTGTGAAATCATGGGTTTTATTTATTGTCATGATTTCTAAGTAGCCGGATATGGATTTCAATATGGACACCTACCTGGACTTTCACCTGAATCCCAACCTTGAAGTCTATCCAGATTTCTATCCGTACTTCTACCTAAGATTATAAATGGATTTCAACCTGAATTTCCACTTCGATGTACGCTTATAATTCCATCTTAATTTCTATCTAGATTTATACCTGGACTTTTCTAGATTTATCTAGATTTCTATCTGGACTACAACCTAGACTTTTACATGGTCTTCAATCCATTTTGAATTTCAGTAGATTTCTATATGTATTATCAATATAATTTATACTTGAATTTGCAACAAACGTTATTGAATTTTTGAATGGATTCGAACTGTTGAAATGGATCAATTTTCGATTGAATTTTATGCTTGACCTGAATTTAAAATCAAGTATATTCCCCAATCCACAATAAACTGATTTTTAATACTGTAAATTAAATTTTCGAGATAATAATAACTTATGAATAATGTAGTTAGTATTAACAGTGGTCATCCCAGTATGGACTGTATCATTTTATTTCGTTTTGTCAGTCAAAAGAAGTATTGTTTAATGTACGTAGATTATGTAAATTCTCTTTTGTGCTAGCAGGCACACACATTTTCTGAAAAGAGTGATTGTCAGAAATGCGTGATTTTAATTGCAATGCCGGTAAAAGGCTCGAAAGACTTTGAAAAAGCTACTAGAGTACCGACAGCGTGCTTTTTATGAAAGCGAAGCACACTCCGCGTACCAAGATTTGCGGAAAAAAAGCTCACGCAGAATGCAACAATAGAGACCAACAGGAAAAAGAAGGATTTTTTGATTTTTACGAAATGCAAATACACGTTTCGTTTTGTCCTCTTCAAATTTACCGTATGAACGTTTTACTACGCATGGAACCTCCTGAGTTCCTTTCGCGAAGATCGAGTTTTTCAATCAGCCTTTGAAGCGGACATTTCAGTACTTGAACAGCAGAAGCTTTTCAGGGCTTCAAAATGGTGAGTTTTTAAAGTTGACATTGCACCCTAATGTACAATACGAATATAGTCTGGCAGTAGATAAGGCAAGTTCATTTGAGACTTAGACGTAATGTACATAATTCTCCATTCATACGTACGATTATGTAAAATGACATGGCGATCGCACCAAATTAACGCGACAACATGTACAGTTTCGAGTCATAATCGTAATTCCGTGGAAAATTCGTTCTTCGCGTTTCGCTACGAAATGCAAAGCTCCGGGCGCAATTCTCGTGAATTTCGGTGACGGAACGGAACACGCGCCACCGCATTACATTTAAATACGCCATAAGGTACTTAACGCGCTCGCGTAACGATAATAACGTCGTCCTTACTGGCATGCATGTATCATAAGATCAATCGCGACCGGCGCTAATACGACAATAAAGCCGGAGTTATTCCATATTAAAAGCATCATTCATGGGGGAAAAGCCTTAATGAGCGAGCGCGGCGAGTACGTAAATCGACGGAAGAGGCGATATGCCGCGCCGTAATGTATGACGTACTGGGTACCGACACGCTATCGGAATTCTGCAGTGCAGCTGGCACACGCGGAGACGTGGGCGGTTGGGCTGTAATATGGGAAACGCAGATAACTCGGAGTAACTGGTAATGCAAGCTTATGTCGTAGTTTTCGTCGGGCCAATGGTTGCTGACGAGACGCCATCCGCGCCATTGACGGCAACGTCCTTTCCGTCAGCCATGGAAATGAGCCGTGCACTGATCCCAAAGAGAGGAGTAATGACGTACGGCCAAGAACAATAACTGTACACCCCATGACCAAGTTATGAGTTTCGCCATGGATCTTAATTGGGTTCATCGAAAGTGGTCCTCATAAGCTTCCTCTATCTGCTCGAATATTTGACTTTCTGACCTACTGATTGCTTAAGTCACTGGCGTGATCGTTACTGTCTGTATACCAGGAGTAATATACCAGGAAGCGTTACAAGAGCTGAAATGTATCTTCTTAACTATTCCATAATAGAAAATCATCGCACAAATCGTTCATAAAACACCTTTTAAATCTGTGATACATCAGAGCACTTTTTCCCGTAGTTCCCTTAACTATATTCAGACGCTTCATTGCAGTTTCGCCGCCTTTGAACATTCACAAACAGATGCACCTCAGACTAACGAAATGTTTTGGCATGTCGGTGATGTCTGAAGGACGGAAAAGGATTTCGCGCACACGTCTTCTACTTGTTGTTTACTTTAAGTTGGCTTTGCAAGTAGCTGCATGGAGGCCCTTGAGGTCTACTTTTCCCACTCTTCTTCTGCCCGTTTTGCTCGTCATGCGTAAAAGCAACCCTGAAATGTTTGCTTCGCCTACTTGTCGACTTTCGCGATAATCACGGGGCTTGAACAAACAATGTCGCTCCAGTTATTCTCGAATTCCGTTTCATTTTTGCGACATTGGATGAACGTCGCGTTACACAGGGAATTCACGGTCATTCCTATGTACATAAATTGTAATTCGACGAGAAAATATGAATAACATAAAATGCAAACAGTTGTTAACATAGTAACAGTTCACTTCGCAAAAGATCAAATAATAAGTTGAGTTTTAAAAATGCAGCGAGCAGTGATGAGATTAAATCGCGAAAGCTTTGAATGCTATGATCTCGTCAAGATTAAATGCCAATAACGACTAATTTCCTACAGCAGCCGAGAGTAAGAACCAATCAATTTTTTATGCTCCATGACTAACCTGTCAAAGTAAGTAGCGCCTTGCTCCCTTAACGTTCAACGCAAAGACGTTAAATTTTACTTATCGTAAAATACGACTTTGATATTGACGTTTATCATAAGTATGCTATACGATTCTTTCCCTATATTATCTCCCTTACGTTTATATAGGCAAAATATACAGTTGACCGTTTTTCACGTTTAAATATCTGCATAACTGTGTTCTTTTGTTATGTTTTAAGTCGACTTATCTTATTTAAGGCGAATTGTTCATTCACTTGAAACTAGATTAATATTCTAGCAACTGATAACAGTTCAATGTGTCAGGTATGAAGTGACAAATGTGATGTATCATATACGATAGCGACGATTACGTGCTTCAACTTGAATAAATGCCTCATATAAGTTTGGCTGCGGAGTTGGGCGAGGGTTGTTTTATGCTCTTCGAGCCAGGTATAATTCTGCAATGCGGTTGAAGTTGCCTATACCGCAAGACACTCCGCAATGTCTCGCCCCAACACTGATACACTTCATCCGCGTATAGTCCACTGATGTGACATCTGCCTTTCACATGGTTGTAATTACTTTGTTTAGTAGACATACCGAAAGTAATTGAAATCGATGGAGAAAGAGAATTATATGCTTGAACAATGCAGGTGGACACTAGTGTGTGCGTTATAACGTACACGTATCCAATTGAGTGGATTAATGTGGACAAACGAACGCGGTAGGCAAGAGCAGGTTGTTGCTCGTAGACGGCTGCTGATGGATTCCTCAGTGTCTTGACTCGTGAAATTGAGTCGCCGGCTAAGATCAAGGAGATTACAAGAGGCCTGCGCTAAGGGTGGATCCTCGCAACCCCACCGGAAGCTGGTTGACACCTCTCTCGTACCAGGCGGGGTTCGAGTTTACCCGCATTTCTTCGTCGTCGTCGTCGTCGTCTGCGGCGGCACCGGCGAGACAACCCTTGCACCCATCACGCGGCGATATGCCCTCATTAAAATTCATAAGGCAGCTCCATCGTTCTCGCTTTAACACCGGGTGCATACACTCCGGACTCCCTCTGTTCTACCCCTCCGAGGACGTGTATCTCCTTCGCGTCGGGCGGATAGTGCGCGCATTGTATATTTATACATGCCACCGGATATTTGTGTAAACACAGAGGCCGTCCCACCCCACCCTTCGTAAGACGGCACTATCTGCTTTGTACTCTATAAGCAGTTACCAACACTAACAGCAGTCACGTGCCTCTACGTGTTACTATGGAAAGAATAGTTACGATAATTACCATCCGGAGCGTCTCGTCAAACGCGAGGCATATTGTTGCAGCCAAGTTCATATAAGTTACTTACTGGATTAAGCTTGTTATTTGTTTCCACCGTTTTCAGGTAGGCAACCGTTGACTTACCAACTTAACGTCTGCTTTACTTAGGTGTTGTGAATTTGCCTCAATTTCATTGTAGCCAATATTAGCTGGCAAACTTCCTGCACTTATATTTACACTATCTATTCTACGCCAGCCCATTACACACCGCTATAGTATCGGTTTCTGCACTAGTTTTGCAGCCATGCATGTAGGGGTGGTGATGGATTTCGTTTAAAAGAGGGTCGCACTAGTGAACACTACCCAATTAGCACTGGACGTCCGTCGTTCGTTCAACTTTCATCCATTCATCCATGTGGACACATCCAGTGTACGTCCATTGTACCGTCATTAAATGTGCACAATGGACATCACATGGACGTCATGACCAGTGACAACTGGTTATACACAAGGCGCACTTGTGCTATTTGGGCATGAAATAAAATATTTCGTCTCTTCCTCATCATGGTCGCACCATGAAAAGCCTTTAAACCAACGAAGAGTGCATAAGAAAATAGAAGCGATCTCCGTGGACGGTTGTTCCGACAAAAATGCAAATTAGTCGGACTCCACCGGCTGCCCCGGTGTTTTTCATCCCCCGCAAAAGCAGATGACGGAATCGGGGCGAAGAACTGGTAGGGGAATTGGGAGCATTTGAAAAGGCGGAGAGGGTTTAAATAATTGGGAAGTTCAGGTTGGTCGGTCGGTCGGTCGGTCGATCCCCGACGAACCAATGTGAATAATTACCACGGACTTCCGGCTGCGCCTGGCACCCATGATAAATACGCCGATTCTCGAACATTCTTCATTCGAAATTATTCTTCCGAGTTTTTGTAATTTTTATGAGGGCCGCGATTATTTTCGACCAGAAGTCCCACACTGTATTTATCCCGACTCAGAGGGCGATTAAACCCGTCCCTGCACGGTTGCAGTTTCGACGAGAACGTACACGTCCCGTTTTCCAATCGCGAATGGAAGTATACGAAACTGAATCGATTCGATTTATCGGAGGGAAATGAATTGCTTTCGTCGCGAGTCGTTTGCGTTACAAATTCATGCAGTCACTTAACGAAATCATATGCACCAATCTAATTTCATTGTTCATTTCGAATCGACAAAATTGACAATTTTCATAAATGTTGAAATGAATCAAAATCTCATTTTAACATTCGTAATAAATATTTTGAAAGTATAGGCGTCGCTTTTAAAATGCAGAAATAATACTGGGTAAATGTAACATGAAATTACGGATAAAAATACGTAAAAACTTGTTTAACATAATTTGAAATTTACATCGTTATTTAACCGTAATGTAAAAAGTTACAGGTATTTATGGATCACTTGGAAATAAGTTTGACGTATCTGTAATGGATTTTCGCGGGACGAGTTTAATACGAGCAATGAATAAACCAGCGTAATTTTTCCCATAAATTCATTGGTAAGGATTGATCGAACTTTTAGGGTAATTTATTAAAATTGACGTGTCGGATAGAAACGTGTGACATTTCAAAACATTGCACGTACAAATTGATAGATTAAAATGTTGATACACTTGCTTCAAATATTTGTGACTGTATGTGTCCAAACAAATTTTTCATGCGATTGGAAACGATGAGGGAAGAGTTCATAAAGAGTTCAACGAGTAAAGAAAGGTTGTTGAAAGTTAAAACTTGGATAAGAATGTCAATACTAAAGATACGTCTGGAATTAGGCTGCTTGATAAGAGGCTATTCAATCAAGTACGCTTAACACGCAATTTCAATAGTAATAAAACAAGTTTAATGTCAGTGTTGAACAGTAATAGGAGAAGTTTAACGAGCCGTTAAAACAGTACATTTGAAGTGTATATTGATCAATCCCGTCATAATGTTCGAAATACGGGCGTTGCGCGATCATCCGAGTGCTCTATTTTTTAGTTAATTTCATCCAACTTAACAGTCGCGTTATTCGTTTGATGTCGATTATGGCTAATTTCTCGTCATTTTCAATGCTTCGACTCGTTTATCAGCGTCATTTCATAATATGCGATGATGAAAAATCAATGATTTAAGAAAAAATCAGTTTTATCTTCTTTTCTGTTTTATTTCGTAAGTGAAAAATTCCTTGAAATGGTATTTCTTTATACACGGGAATGTAGAAAGTTATTGTAAATAATAAAAAATTTGACGTTATGGCTGTCTCTTTCAGCCCTTTTCAGAATTTATTCTGTATAAACAAATATAATACAAAAATTATAAAAAAAAAATGAATATTTTACAATAATTAAAAAAAAAACAGTTTTTAACAATAATAATGAATTAAACAATAATATTATATGAAACAATAATATTAAATGAAGAAGAGATTAAAGATGATACAAAGAAATCCTTTTGATAATAAAAAACACTATCCAACCTTCCAATGGTCAATACGTTTATTAGGACTTATCTAGTAAACAAAAATGTTTACATTTTATATCCGTAAGATGTTCATTTTTCAAAATTTATAAAGAACATTTTAAGTTCATAACAAAAAAAATTTTTGATGATGAAAAATGTTTTACATTCAATCGGATTTTGATGGCATTGGAAGTCGATAAATTATAAAGTTATGATATTTCATTAGATCCGAATAGATTATTATAGGTGTATATTAAAATCTGATATTTTTATTTTTTAACTGCTTTATCAAATTTTAGGCGTTTTATCAATTGTTATTACTTTTCTGCTCAATAATCGTTCTGCTTTGATATTACTGTCTACTTTCGCATTTTCATATATTGTCTTCCGCTTTCGTTTGTAACATTGTATTCTTTTCTTATTTTTGTTGTTATTGTATTGTTTTCGTCACCTCACCCCACCCTAAACCTTTTCGTCACTTTTATCTTTCATTACTTCGACCCGTAACCAAAGGTTGGGATCGAAGTATTGAATTTGGTCATCCGAAAAAAAATGACACCCACTTTTTTCATGAAATCTCATGATTAGATTTTGGGATATACCCAAGCGAAAATGGTGGTGGGACGGTCCAAAAAGTGATTTTAAAAAAATTGTTGCGCACGAACGAATCAACAGAAATGAAATTCTTTCACAAATTGTTTTTGGATATGCCCTGACCTAACTTAGAACTGACTAGATTTTGAAATTTATCCATCGAGTGGTAGAGTGGGGAAACCGCATTTTGCGATTTAATTACCTTCGGAAAGACTACGACACCTTGAAAAAAAAATTATATATGGTATCTTACGTATTTTGGGTCGCTGATTACGAATATGATAATAAGAAATTGGCGGTCGGCCATATTTTAGCCGCTATATCTTGAAAAAACACCGAAAAAACGTGATGTTTTTCACCTTTTTGCAGATATTTTGAAAAATTGCTTTCTTCAAGGTATACTTTGAAGTAAGCGAAGTAAGCGTCGTACATAGGAAATGAATTTTAATTTTTTTGACGAGCTGTAATTCACGAATAAATCTATTTCACATTTATTTTAAAGATGTGTCGCGGCTGAACCTCGATCTGATTAGATTTTGGGATATATATACATATACTAAAATGGGGGGAGGGGGGGGGGGGGACAAAAAACATTTCCCTGATAAACTTTAAACTTCCATATCTTTCTGAACTTAGTGAGAAAACTTGCGATCGAAGCGCGTCGAGGGTCCAGGGGGCGGAGCCCGCGAGAAGGTTGGCGGCCGAAGGCTGCCCGGGCAAAACCATCAATTTTTTTTTCAAATTTCTGTTTTGGCTAATCTTAGATCTGATTAGATTTTTGTGATTTATCCATACTAAAATAGAGGGGGGATGACCAAAAAACATTTTCGCAAGTTTTTGGGATGTTATTTGGCAT
>JAPYZR010000728.1:0-32503 GCA_030522945.1 Trichopria nigra | reverse complement strand
CCACCCTTTCCACTCTCTATCTCTTTCGGAGTCCGCCATGACTACTTTACGCGCGTCTTTTAAAAATAATCGTCCGACAAACATTTTACCGCTAACACTTGTGTATCTATACCAATTTCAACTTTAGACGTCTAATTTTTACTTGAAACATTAGTGCCAGAACAATTCCAACCAAACGGGCGGGGAATGTGTATAGGAGGTATAAGCGTCGTGACAACTTGCTTCGGTGTCCATTAAAAAAGAAAGTGCCGTGATCTTTTAAAAGCTCGTACAATTACTCCATTAAGGAGATTCAAGAAAGCCTCGAGAGCTCATTTCGATTATCGATTTCGATTATCTATTTCGATCTGAGAGCGCCGCGGTCAAAGGAACGCCTATTATATACGCGGCTGATATTACAGTGGTAAAAAGAAAATTCGTCTACAGGCATAAATAACCGGATATCGTCAATTTTGCAGTAACGGCAAAATCGAGTGTGATACGAAGGGGTACTCGAGTCTTGGATAGTCGCCAGGCTTGTATTTCGCGACCCGGAAATATCGAATTTTGCGAAACAGGAAAGACCGCCTGCTGATACTCCTTCGATGGAATATTCTTTCTAACTTCTTGAGCCTCAAGTTTTTATGCGTTTATTTAAATATCACTCGCGAAATATCTCCGCCTCTTCGATGAATTTCATGCCGATCATACAGGGTTACTTACGTCCAGCCCTCAGGAATGTTTTAGTTTATATATTATGTAATAGAATAATATTTAAATAAATAATCTAATCCCATTGTATCTTACATAATTCTAAAAATTAAAATGACAGAATAAAAGAATTGATTTTTAAAAGTAACATGAACTCGACACATCATCAGACTGACTTTCTATAGGTTTACGAAAGAAAAAATACTTCGAAGAAATGGCAAATTGTTGAGCTGACAAGATGAGCTCTAAGAATTTTGTTGCAGTGAAAAATAATTTAATCGAGTGATTTTCACTGTAAATTAGTGAACATTTTCCTCCTAGGCTGAATTTAAGAGGTTAATGCCAGTTTCTTCCACATTTGCTTATATATTGTTGCGTGCCGAATGGAAATTGTAACCATGACTATAGTGGACTCATTATTGTGAGCCATGGAGAGTTTTGGAACTTGACTCATGAATCCCAAATCAGTCATCTCGGAAACCATTTCTGACATAATGACATAATCTAATAATTTGAACACGTTTAGCAGTATTTTGCATACACATATATATGTATACACACATTATATCCATCAGACCTAAATCATACATACAAATATATAGACGTTAATTATTTTTGTTTAATATTTATTGTTCTATTTTGAATAGTGTAGGCCTTATATAAATTTTATTTGTTTACCTCGATGTACAGTGGGCCTATTGTTCATTTCTTAAATTTGAAAATAACTTTTCGATGGCAACGGCTTTGCCGTCAATTAAACTCAAGTTCAGTGCGGAAAGAACAGCCAATACAACTATATCACCTGACGAATGTAAATCATTTGTATATATATATATAAAATACACTAATTATCAAAATATTGACTACTTCTTCATTCACCGCAAAATTCTTCCTCCACGCTACAACACAAATTATAATCGAGTGAAACATACTCGTAAAAGTATATACAATTTTGATAAAAATATTATAAAAGAATAAAAAGATTACGTTTCGCAGCTTCGATGTGAGTGTGACCATCCTTTTATATACTAAACTAACTGTACCCCGCAAACATCTTTTGCATAAAATGAATTGTTATTTTAATTGAAACTGCAGCGCCATATCTACCGAGCCCAGTAATACGTATACAATTTTCTTATGACTAATCATACCGGATCAAAAATTTACCAAAACCCAGAAGTGCAAACTTGAATCGATGTCTATTATGGTTCAAGAGATTATGCGTTCATAACAAATACACCAACGTACTTCGTCCGCGTAAAGTTCTTTATGATTAATACCGTGGTCATATCTGTTTGCTAAATCTCACCCAAATCCGTTCAGCAATTTTTGCGTATGATTGAGTAACAAACAAACAAACACACAAAATGGGAAACTTTCAAAGGATCCCGCACAAACAGTTGGGGTCGCTGAAATTGATGTATATTGCAGCCCTTAATTTTCTGATGAAAACTCTCAGTGGCCACAAAGCTTGAAAATCAATAGTTTTTTTCTACAAGTACATTCTAAGCACAGTGCCATCACCTGCCTCAAAGACGGAACCGTCATTATTTTTTCTCCGCTTTCAAAGCTGTATTTTTTAATCTAATTGACATGGAAAAAACTTTGCAAATACCATTTCCGAAAGCTTAAAGCTGCTCTTTCAGACATCGTTGATAACATTAACTTATGGAGCGATATAAAAAAGTTATAGCCCATTTTTTCAAAACAGCGCCGGATTTTTCGCGACTTTTCTATTGAAAAATCCACATTGTGAAATTAAGAACGCCTTGCTGTAGAATATCGTAACAACGATAAAAGGTGACACGGATATCGCCACTCTAACGGCTTCAAGATGACGGCCAAAATTAATGAAACTGATATTTTTCTCGTTTTTTGTAATTCTAATCTAATAAATTCTTAGTCAAATCTTGGGTAGAAAAAAAATTAAGACAGGTAGCGCACACATATATATCCGATGGCGGAGCCGGCATGCCAATCAAGCTGGCAATTGAATTAATAATTACTATACTGTGCTTAGAATGTACTTGTAGAAAAAACTATTGATTTTCAAGGTTCTGCCTCTTCGTACGAGATGTGGCCATAAAGACTTCTCATCAGAACATTAAGGAATACACATCAATTTAAGCGACTTTAACCGAGGGCCACTTCCCGTAAGGTTTGTGCGGGGTCTTTTGTAATATATAGAGGAGATAAAAGTTATATTTTCATTATCGATGAAAATTTCATGAAGATTTCATTTCACCATGAATAGAATGTTCTGTACATGTGAAAATTTAATTTTACATCAAATTAATACTTAAATAAATATATGATTTATTGATACGCATCGGTGCCGTTTTTTAATAATCCAGAATTCTTCATTTTTTTTTTATATATAAATCGAATAAAATCAAGAATTTATTACGAATTGTTTAAAAGTTGAATATCTATTACTATCGTCCGGAGAAATTTACAGGAAATTACTTATGCTGAAATATCGGCCGCACATGTTTGTTACGTTCTGGAACAATGTGATTCACTGGTCTACGACACGCAAGCGCCTTGGAAAGTTCGCCAATTTCGACCGGCTACTAAACTCGATACGTTTTAACTACTCGAAACCTTCGGGGGGTGTTCTCTACGTTTTACGACATGATAATACGTGTTCATCCCTTTGATGCAATAAATTGATTACATTATGGAATTATTGGCACTTCAATGGCCCAGACAATAGATCATTGATATCGAAAACCTCTATTCGAATTAATAACAATCGATTCAAAATCTATATACAACTTTTCTAATTAACGTGATAAGTGTTTACTTTTTTTAGTATTTAAACTTTAATCACAAAATTAAAGTTTAAAATTTTTACATTTTATACCGTATTAATGGATATAGATTACCTGCGTTTTCACTGCTTCACTGTTAGAAATTTCTGGTTTATACTTCCGAAACATGCAACGGAAGTTTTACGCAGTTATAGTTTATTAAATTTACGTTCCAGTTTGGTAAAATTTTGTTACAATATAGTAATTTTCAGTTTCGGTAACTGAAAAATTATGGGTATTCGAACATTTTTACCGGTGCATTAATATTAATAAAGTAGTTTGCATTAAAGCTCAAATAAAATCAAACATTCCTCGCAGAAATGAATATGCAACAAACGTATGCTCTAGGGTGAAGGCAAAATTGACGAGTTAAGAGCATTGCGTTTCTTATATTAATCTGCGTGTCTTATATGTTTGACAATACACAACGCACAGCCCGCCTTCGCGATTGTGAATACATTTATGACATACATGTACATATATAGGTATGTTGGGTTTTGCGGTAACAACAACTGCGCAATTCACAAAAAAATGTTACTGAATGTTGTCGGAATTTTCCGAACATTTTTAACAGTGTTGTTTTCAATGCGTAAAGTAAAAAATAGTTAAAACATCATAAGAGAAAATTACAAAATTTATCGTTTCAAATCTGTTTGCGACAAGAAACATAATATTATCTTAATCAAGGAGACGCGGTGGGAAAGGTGAAATATTCCAACTGATTTCATGGAATGTACAAAAGACATCATAGACTTGGTCATCTTTTTTAAAGGAACATTTTACCAATTTCAACTTTTCGTTTACTTCGTCGTTTCGTAGACTATCCACTCACAGAAAAAATTCGGTATTCCAGCGAAACTTTCGGTAGATCAGCCAAACTTTTCGCTGGCACGGCGAATTTATTCTATCAGTATCGGTTTTTACTAATAGAACAAATTCTTAAATGAACTGAACTGGCATTATTTTCTACTAGCGATCGGATGTAAAAATTGCCAAACATCTTAAAGTTATTGATATTCAACATTTTGTACGCACTTAACAAATGTTAAGATTCCACTGCTTTTGGTGAATGACGATGAAATGTTTACAGGTCGATATTCTTTGATATAATTTCGAAAAGATTGGATCTCCTTTCCTTGCTTTGATGAAAACCAATGATAAAAATCGCTCGCACACCATTACTGAATTCACTTCATCAATATCATAAATGCTGATCTCTAACCTACATGTGGAATTGGTTAGCCCTATTCCGTCGCAGTATCTTGAATCCATCTAAGATCGATATATCTCATTACGAGCGGCATCCACATCACGCCGTAAAACGCGAAAAATACCATCGCGAGCTGCCGTCGAAAGATTCGAATCCGCAATGTATAAAACTGCGTTTACTTAGATTTCTTGATAACTCGATGTTTGACAGTGGGGTGAAATAAGGGACATCTTGGTGCAATCCTCTTAACCTACCTACTTGCCCGCAGGCGTCGTATTTGCAATTCAGATTTCGCATAAGAGAAGATCGACGAAACGATTCCCTGGCGGGTCGCGACGAGGAAACGGGCCCTTAAAACAGACCCATTTAAATTGTCAAGAGTTGAGTCGCATCCTATCCAGCGAACCAAATATTGCCATTTCCCTGGGTGTAAATATTCATGAATTACGATGATGCGGCCCAGATAAATATTCGTCAAGTGGAAGAGACGATCGGCCACGTGCTCAAGTACGACACCTCGCAGAAATTTCGTACGAAGAGGCAAAACCTCGAAGCAATTTCGTTATCTCAAGTTATGCGAGGTACATGCCCCCCCTTACATTGAATAAGAAAATACTCAAGTTGAATAAGCCACGCCGACAAATGTACGAGAAACTTTCAAGTTTCCCATTTGCCAGTGCAGGTATGTGCGTAGTATACGTATTTTTTTTTGTATTTATTTCGTTTGATATTTAAGTGTACTAAACAAACATAAATGAATAAATATTAAATCGACATCAACTATTTTAATGTATTTCAACAATCATTTTAGATATAATCAACTATGTTTAAGGGGAAAATTTAATTGGTTCACGTTTACAACTGAAAAGCTCGAGGGTACTAGTCTTGCAGTTTTTTTTTTTTTTCTCGAAACGCAATGTGACCCAATTTGCTTTGAAAAACGTGATGAAAATTTCGTGCACTTCAAACTCGAAAGCAATTCTGAGACAAAACTCACGATTATGATGTAACATTTTAATATCAATTAGGTATTATCAAAACATTTTGTTTAAGAGATAATAATGATATAATATCGAAATATATTTTCAAATTGGCAGGAAAAACGTTATATGTTTATTAGCACAATGTAACAAAAATATTAATGACTGTCAACTTTTACCAAACGCTTAAAAATGTTGTCTATATTCATCAATTTCATTGTATAAGTTAAGCTATCTATATGGGTGTATATTTAATTATAATAGAGTTTCCAAGGTTACGAAAACTTTATTAATATATTTACTGCGCAGCATCAACATATAGGTTACATAAGATAATCCCTGCAAAATACGAGAACGTCAAATTATGGACAAAAATGTCTATATATCACAGATTAAGAGGGTGGAGAACTAGTATATATTATCCCAAATGATAAACGATCGAAGGTTCCTTCTGTATTAAAATGAGAAACGTGTACATATATATTTTACTGGGTCATCTTTATCCTTCGAAAAAACCTTTGGAATATTTTACAAGTGAACTCGTTTTCGATTATACATGCATTACGGATCAGACATATTTTGCAGTACTATATAATCCGTGTATATATACTATTGGAAATTTATATATAAAAATGATTTTTGAAAGGATATATATTATTGTACATTAATTTGGGAAAGTATATTTCTGTGAAATGTTAGGATAACAGTTAATTAACAGAGATGCAGTATTATTACGTTTGTGGCATTCTAAGGGTTTGAAAATGACATCACGGACTCTAAAACGTTGCGGTTGCCGCACAAGTTAATTTAAATTATTGACCCAGTCAACTCAGTCGACGAGCTAATTCTTTTTGTAAAATATATCGTTAAATTACTATTTCTGAAATGTGAATCTTGCTATTCTTTACCATCAGCACTCATCCGAGATTCAATTAAGTGTACTATTACTTCATTTTGTATTAATTCCGCGCGTATACGATCTCGTTTTAGTGCTTTTCCGTTAATCCGTGACAAATAATAAAACAATGATATATATATATAACAATAAACTAATGGGATAATATCATGAACTAATAGAAAAATAATAAATAATATGATAAAATAAAATTTTAAACATTACATGTATTTATTTATAATAACTTAAGAAAGTTTCCTTTGGTTAATTTTTCATAATTATTTGCTAATTTCTTATAATTTTTCGATTCAATTTCTAGCATTTCTAAATTTTGTACCTTTTTCAAGATTTTCTATTTTGAAAATGACCATTTTCATCGTACCTTTTCAGTGAGTCAAGCGTCAAGTCACTTCTCAAATAAACATAGTATATATAGATAATAATAATAATAAATAATATATCATTTATACAAATAAACGAGATTATGGATAGTTTTCTTAAAAGAAAATAGGAATTGCAACTGTAAACACATATAATATATAATATATAGTGTATACAATAACCTGTAAACCGAATATTTTCCACTCTTTACTTGATCTAAAGAGATTGTTTCTTTTCTTTTTCAAAGTGATGCGACACTGCAGGTTCAATATTAATTTAAATAATTTATATTTTATATAATTTATTAATGGAACTTTTAGCTTCAAGCTTATTTAGGTTATATTTCGAGATAGTAATGCAATTTCATTACAGGCTGATGAAGTGGAAAAGAGATGATGGATAGATAAGTATACGCCTCATAAGTTGTTAGCAAGAATATTCATTCATCATTTTACACCTATCTTACTGTCCGATATGGATAACGTTAATAGTATACTGTGTAATTAATCGCCAAAGTATGTGTTGCGGACGTCCGCTACGGTCGAGTAAACTAAGTTCAGCTCAGCGCTGAAAGTTTAAAGTCAAAACTATTTATATTGAAATAAAAAACGAACTGTTCGTATAAGCATGACGATAAAACAATATACATTTTTAATGATCTTTGTTTTCCCAACGTGAGATTTGAATTAACGTGCATCTGATGCAGCAATACAGATTTTAACACTATATTTTTAAAGAAATACATTGCTATAGTGTTCATCATCAGTCGTTGGATTCTGAATAGATTCAAACTTTCGATGTTTCATTGCTAATTATGAATTCAAGAAATTTGAGCATCTAGATCATTAGTATTTCATATATAATATAAAAATATAATAGTATATTCCAAGCTCTTTTCAGACGTGAGATCGTGGGAATAAAATGAATAGTTGCTTCTTGAAATTGACTCATATATATTATTCCGTATAAGATACGGTGTATTCCTGGATGGAAATAATGATGATAGATTTAGGTCAGAAGAAATTTTCAAAGTTCGGAAAACGGTTAGTAAGTCATGATATTCATCAAGTGATTTATCCAAGTGGAAAATCGGTCGGGAAAAACTAGATCGCTACAAAATGAAAACAGGCCCTGGACACCGATTCCTAGTAGAATGTAAATAAAGTATAGTTTTTAGACAGAATCTGAGATTTTACGTTTAGAGAACTAATCAAGTACATGTCTAGTTTCTGTCAATGTTGCCTCGAGAGCTTCGAGCACATTTAAAACTTAACCTCAATTTATCAAACTTAAAATGTTAATGTTTTCGATCGCTGACATGATATGATATTGTCTCTGCCTATTGTATTTTATAACGTACACGTATTACATATAATCTGCTCAAGTAGTTTTGACACGTGCCAGGATAATTTTAGAGCTAAAACTGCAGTGGCACTAGTACACAGTTATTCCCACAAAACATTTCTATAGTGCCTGATTATTGTCGGGGAGAACTGTCCAGGTCCTTTTTCTTAACCATCAGATTCAATTTCCATCTGGGTAATTGTGGAGAAATTAAACTGAATAGAAATACTATAGGAAATCTGTTTTCAAAACGCGACATGGGCTGCTTTAAACGAAAGGCATATCAGAGCTCTCGTCTGCACTCCTTCCAACGATTCAAAATCAGATTGCGTACAAGGAGACCAGATGAGCCAAGAATTGACTAAAAAATTCTCATCATTTTCGTCAAAAAATGATCTAGTTTGAATGCCTATTTCTTAGACATTATAGATAAGAATGTTAGACAAAAATGTCCGATAAACGGGGACAATTATCCTTAGGGTATGACGTAACAGTGAAATATTTATTAAATCATTCCAAGTGTTTCTCTACTGTACTGCGTACCCATTTTCAACTCTAATTTCCCATTTATGTACCATACAGTCTATTCGTTGCTAATTCTCGAGCGATTTTCACCTCGTAATAAGTTTATATGAAACATAAAAATATACTGCAGCCATAATTCTATTCCATACCCGTTTTAAAGTGACACGGCCGTTGAACCACTGGTGAAATGACCGTGATAAAAGTCCCGAGGCAAAGGACGAAGGAGATCGTTATACCTTATTATTCCAAGCGTGAAATATACCCCAACGATTCCTAAACTCAGCTGGACTGTGTTACTAGGTCGGCGGAAAGAGGAAGAAGCTCGCCCTATGTCTCACCCCCTATATATATGTATACAGCACCGACCGAAATACTGCGCATGTGGGTGTTACTACATCACTAAAAGGTACTTTAAAAAAATGTCAGGCAGTACTGAGAAGTGCTGTATAAAATAATATTACCCTTAACTCTCCCTTATCTCCCTTAAACTTAACTTACCGATCCCGAATTGGGGCATGTCGTTGTATCTTAACATTGGATGCCATTTTACAAAAATAATCCGATGTCACTACTTTCACAGAAAATATCTGCAAATTGTACAGATATGTTTTCTCGATGGACAATTAATAACACGCGTAATGAAATATGATACTGGCAAAAACATAACGAAATTGGGTTGATATGAAATCGAAATGAGGTAATTCCCCTTGTGGCGTTTCCGACGAAAACGACCACTCTAATATCGACTTATGGGTGCATTGAACTTTCAAGGTATTTCCGCATACGACGTTACGGGACCGTTAAAACTTAATATTATATACAGGAATCTTAGTCTTATATAAAACGCTTAAGTTTTCGTTACACTTTGTAAGCGAAAAATCGTATCGGGCATCGATTTCATTGGGTCATTCCAACCGTATCTTGTTCGAGGTACCTTAACAAATATGATTTTCAAATGATAATATATGTACATACCTTTTGAAGATATATCCTTTACACTTGTCTGCAGCTGCCGAATCGCACCAAATAAATCTCAGGAAAGAATGGATATCTGAAAATCAAAATTAAACAAAAATTATGCATTCCAAATAGCTTTTTACATTTTTAATAACATTACAATTAAACGTTTAATAAAATTGACCCTATAACTAATTTAAATAAAGTGATCCTTGAAAAATTGTTATTTTTTACAAAAAGTTTCAATGGACCGATAATCATCGTCTAAGTACTTTTCACAGACCGATTTCTTCGTTATAAGAAAACTTTCTTAAATTTTTTTTAACGAGGCTCGGGAAAGAATGGATACTTGAAAATGAAGAAGGTGAATGAACTTTAGAGCAGAATTACTGACCATATATCTGTATTTTAGATGGTATCGAAAGTTAATCCGGACGAAATAAAAGAATGGCTTCAATTACGTTTTTAACGAGAAAAAATGCAACTGATGATCTCCTAGTTTGGAATCGACTCTACTAAATTTCTCATTACCACGTCGATAACTTTTGTATACGTTACTTCCATTTGTTGCATTGTTTACAACAGATTAATCAACCCGAGAAGTCATTAGAAATCAAGACAAATTACCTTCACCGAAGTATGTAAATCCTTTAAAAACGTGTTTCGATTTTTTAAATTAATGTCACGGATCATTGATCAACAGACATCACTTCAGTTTCATTTAGGATATCGAAATGTTAGGGATATTTTTACAAAGAGCTTAATTTAGAAATTATCGTTTTAAAATGGAAACAAAGGCCCCAACTTAAATCGAGCGCACGTTTTATATATATATATATATATATATATATATATATATATATACTATGTGCGTTCGAGTTCGCATGTCGTACTGCGATAATCAGCCTCGTTTTCGCTCTATTACAAATGCTCGTGCAAGTTAACTCAGTCGAGATTCGCCCTCGAAAAATAGATTTTCTCACCCCCGGTCCTTGCCCCCTAACTACAATTATCGACTATACGAATACCATCCATTTCTAACCTTGTTTTCCGCTTCCTATATACGGTAGAAGAATGAAATGAAGGGAAAGGACCGGAAAACTACACGACAGATGTTTCGCGACATGTTACTATGTTTGCTGTAGATTTTATGTCCAATGTAAAGAGCAACAATACAAGGAATTATATCCCTAGTAGAAATCTATCCATTTTTTTCTTACACTACATTTCTCCTATGCCTTTAACATGATAAATATCTGAACTGTCTAAGAATTGGCTAATAAATGTTTTCATTTCTACCAGGGATTATATGTCTTTAATTATTAAACCATGGCTTGATAATTACATTAGATCAGGCGGTATTAAATATACATAAGTGACGATGGTGAAATCAGTTGTAAGTCGTGTCATCGAATTTTGTATGACACTTAGCAATTATTTGATTGTTTTTAATAATTGCTCGAGCATCCAAACACGAATGCACGTATACTCTATGTCAATCGATCTACATATTTAAGTAGTTCGGAAATAGTAGAGATTTTCACTTATACGTCTACTTTCGCCAAGCCTCAATTAATTATTTACTTTGACAATGGACAGATACGTCTCTTCGAATTTTGGAACATTTTTAATTCTTAATCTTTAGCCGTCGTTTGAGCTAAATCTCTTTCGTAGAGTAAAGAAATTTAAATTGCTAAATCGACATCGTTTCATTGCTCCTGATGAGAGAAAATCCGAATAAAATAAAAGATGTCTTAAATTAATATAATGTCGAAATTCGAAAAGACCTCGACAGATTTGTCTCAATTTATAAGTTTCGGGTACAGGTTTCGACCTGATGTATTCACGTCTAAAAATATATGAACTTTAATTTATTACCAAATAAATTATAAAAGTTATATATAATGAGAAAATCAAAATCTAATCAATTCCTCGTACAGCTTCAGCGTATCAAAGAATATAGATTACAGAATAAATTATGTCTGTTCGTGTACAAGTTAACAGTGAACACATTTTTTATTGGGTTTTTGGGTTCTTTATTATGATCTGAAACGTGGACATTTGACGAAAAAATAGGGAGTAATTTTTGTTCCCAAAGTGACGAAATTCAATACTTCCTCCGATCTGTGGTACGAGTCGAAGTCATTAACCGAATCAGATCTCGAGTATACTTGAATTAAATAGAATTTTTTTTAATTTAATCATTTAAAACATTGGAATAGCACTTCCAGATTACATACGCATGTAATTTAAAATCGCCAATGGAAAAATAACAGAATAAAAACAATATAAAAACTTCTTTCTATAACAAAATAACAAACACTAAAGTGGGAACATAAACATCCGCAAGAGAATAGTCAGTTACCGTAAGATATGTAATAAATTGTAATATTCTTTAACCTTTGACCACAAAACAAAGTATCAACATACATCAAACGAATGCAAAAAATCTTCCTGCTGAATTCGGGGTCCATGGCAATGCAGCCTTTGTTTTCCCAATAAGGATAATGTTTATTTTATTAAGAAACGGAAAAGAAAAAAAAAGAACACATTTAATTGCTCTGCAATGATTATTTATTTATATTTGCAAATAAAATTAAAATTTAAGCATTGTTTATGTTCGTATACTGCATCGAATATTTACGATAATGTAAATAAATGAGGTATCTGAGAAACGAGTCCTCAAAATCAGCATGATAATTAATATAAATGAAGATTTCAAATCAAAAAGCCCTGCACCAAAATTCGATCCGACACATAATATACTTGATTGCTCAGCAATTGAAATTTGGTCGATCGCGGACTTTTTCATCTAATTAAGGCATAAATCTTTGATTTCTTGAAATATATATAAATTCCTACACATTTGACGTGCTGATTTCGAAAATGATCATTAAATTTGCCGCAATTTCAATTTAAGTGTTCCAAGTTGTTCCTATAGGCTACGGTATTACTTTCTTCTGCAGAAAGTAATACCGTGCATGCAGTCGTGTTTTCGCATCACGAAATCATAACCTGAAAACCACTATATATATAACAGTTTTATAAAAGCCAAAAACCTTTCGTGAAGATTGGAAGGGAAACCATCGATTGCTGTTGTTTATATATCGACTCGTATTATGTATATTACGTTCGAAATGCAACTTGTACATTCCAGCTGACGTCTTATTTCAAAGTTAAAATCAATCGCACCGCCGCACGATGCAGAAACTCCGTCTTCATAATCGAATCTTCCTATTTGTTCATCTGATATTTCAAAGCTATCGAACTTTACTCGAATAATATTCACATTTCACGGATAAACGTGTTTTTCTTGATCAAAAATATTTTCTACGAAGAAAAGTTTTAATTAAATTTCACCTCCCAAATTCTCGCTGAAATTTATCGCTTTTACTGCGGGTTATGATCGCACCGCAACTTTAAAATCGATATGCTAATATATAGTTATAAGAATTAGCTTACACATATGACAATTATTCCGTATATTATTTATAGCTATAGGTAGGTTTTTCTTAAATTAAATCCACATTTCCTTTCATCAAAGCAAATCGATTTCTAATGTAAACGCATCACATCAATTTTTACTTTGCCATATCAATAGATATGAGCAAACTGCCACCCGCCCACACGCAATACATACTCACGTTCCACATTTCAAATAACATATTTGTTCGATTTTGTACAGATCACACTCTGTAAGAATTGTGATGCCAAACTTCATATCGAATTATTGTGAATCATGTTTTCTGCGGTTGCTCAATGTTCATATTGTAGTCGAACTATATTATAACTGAACTTTTTGAAGTTGTAAAAATTGGGAAAATATCGTATATAGAAATCATAGCGTTTATATATTATATAAATTCACGTTGCAACAACTGCTTGCCCACCATTTTCCATTTCTGCAACGCGCGGCAGAACGGAACAAGCTGCTCGGCCGGTGAGGCTTGTGAATTATGTAGCTCGACAAAAGGACATTAAAGGCCATTCATTATAAACGCACTGGCCGACATATTCCGTACTAATATAGTGATTGCTCGTGCCCGTTAGCTTTGAAAATTAGAGACATAACATGTTTGCTGCAACCTTTACACGCCAAAATTTACGAATGTATATATATATCTCGTGAATCGATCAACCAATTATCTCTTTGTATACTTTATCAAATCTTTGAACTAAGTACAGTTAATACATACAATTAGGTAAAACATTGCAATTTTATACCGAATACAGAATTAAATTATAACGAATCATCATCGAGCGTGATGTCATGCGCTCAGGAAGTGGGGATAAGAAGTATAATTCACGATTATATATTCGATAGCTCAGTTATACAATATGGAGAGGGGCGAGGGGCTGATATTGTAGGGATATACACCTGAAATATATCAGAAATATTATAAGATATAATATGGCACGGCGTAATATATCGAAAATATTGCGGAAAAATAAATTGTCCATGTAAAAGTTAAAGTCTTGGTAATACGGTCACGATGTCTGGGAAAGTGTTTTCTATTGACGTTTCGTATTCTTCGCGTGTGTTTCGTCTTCTATGTAAGAGTCCAAATTCCTGACGTCCTTCTTCTTCAACGATGCCAGTCATGTTGTCCATTAATAACGGCCTTGGAGAGCATGTAACGCTTATTAACAATCTTCAAATTATTTAAATTTAAATCACTTTTAAACTTTCAATTTTAAATTCTTTCGCTAATTCACGAATGTTTATATATTATATAAAACATCAAATAATTACATTTGAATAACTTTGTCAGTTGCCATTTAATTTTCCTTGAGCAAAAGTCAGTATGTTAAAATTATAGCCATAAAAAGTTTATATATATATAGTTTTCTGAATTAATCAATATGTTATGCATATATATATTAGAGTTGAGTTGAATAAATTCTGAAGAGGACCACAACGAAAGGTCGAAACGTTATGATTTATTAACTTATTGTAACAGATTCTCGAAATAAAGAAAAATTCACTATTTAAATATCTGTTGAAAAATGGATGAAAAAAATTTAAATATATTATATTGAAAATTAACAGATAAAAGCTTATTAAAAAGGGAGAACTTTGACAAGATATAAAGCGAACGAATAGATGTTGATCAGAATAATATTGAAAAAAACAAATTAACCCTGGTAATAATCGGTGCCCAAATTAAAGCTTGCGTCACGCATTATTAGGCGTTAAGACTATAACTTAAACGTAACGTAACTGCCATTAAAAAGTGAATTTGAACAATTGTGCGCTTCGATTTTCTCCAGGGAATGGTAATAAGTCATAAACTAGAAAAATGCAATGATCAACATAAACATATGAAAATTTACTGATAAGAACAAAAGCGCAGCTGTTATCAGTAGGCGGAAAGTCCGACTTTGCACACGATTGTCGATTTTTTTAATCCGGATTTTTTGACAAGAAATAGGCACTATTGTGCGTATGTGATTCCCTCGCATTTGTAAAAAAAGACTTTTGCGAACTTGTTTCGAAAACTCTACTATTTCCGCATACTGTGAATGTAAACATACAATTTTAGTCCGATTTGTTCCGGTGCTATTTTTATACTGTCTACATAAGAGTCGGGGGAAAATGACGATTACTGCGTCGAGTTGACATAAACCAATACTGGAAAATGTGATAAGGGGTACATTCAAACAGTTAAAAGTTAATGAATGAAAATTGTAAAAATAGACACAATTTTTTAAGTTGAAAATTTTTATCATTATATACATAATGATACTTATTTACAAAAAGAAATGTATAGTAGAATTTTTAATGTGACATATTTATAACCCTGACCAGAAAAATTTTACTCTGGAAATAATAATAATAAATTTCATGAGACATAATAATAATAATAATAATAATAATAATAATAATAATAATAATAATAACAATAATAATAATAATAATAATAATAATAATAATAAAGTGAAGAAGTATTGAATACAAATGGAATAAGTCGAGCTCAAAGAAGACAGAATTCAATAATATATAGCAATAATGCAAAGATAAAAAAAACTAACAATATAAACAAAGTCTGGTAATTATACATGTATTTTAAATAACAAAAGGTAAGAGCATATACGATGTTAAGAAGTTATGGCATATATACCAGTAAAAGAAGTTCTGTATTCGATCATGTTTACTTTATCAATGAGCGTTTCCTGCATTCAATGCCGATAAAAACAAACACTGACTGTCCAACAGATGGTCAATTCAACAGACGTGTTATTTACCAACCGTTAATAAATGTAATTCTTATTAATTTATGAAATTCCTGTTAGAGTGCAGTATACCGCCAAATAAAGAGTGTGGATTAATACATGTTTGCATGTATTAATCCACTGGTGCTATCGAATGCGGGATGGGGCGTATAAAAATACGAGAAAACTATCAAACTCCAATCTTTATCTATCGTTGTTGTTAACGTGTCACACTTGCATCCAGTGACAGTCACGAGTAGTCGTGATACCTAATCTGTTGAAATTGTGCGCATTACAACGAAGGTGTTAAAATAAGTGGAATAAGTCGTGTAAACGAGACCATGCCAGTAAAATCATAACTACAAAAGGAATAATAACTTAAAAAAACATGTACGTATACTGGATATTTTTTGTTATTCAATGCTAAAACTGTGTGATGCTTAGAATATTTTTTGTTTTGGTTTCTTGTTTTTTTTTTTTTGTGAATTTTGTGATATTATTGAAATAATAATATATTTACATAAAACAAATACAATTATCTTTATCTTAGAAAATATTTATTTTGTTAAATGAAATAATTATTATTATTTGTTATTATTTATAGGTAAAGTTAAAAAATATGTCCTTATTTCAAAGTAAAGTTTCTTTAAAGAAAACTTTAAGGAAAGGATAATTTGTTTAGGTACAGTTACTATGTTATTGTGGTGATAAATTTCAAGTTCATTCACAAAATAAGAATACAGACTAATTTAATTGTAATTTATATTTAAAACTTTTTTAATTGTTTCCAAATATTATATTTTTGTTCTTTTGATTACTGTCATCCGATATTCGCATTGTTAAGTTTCATTATCGCAACTTTGTATACCGGGTACAAAAAATTGTCGATAATGAGAATAAAAGTTTATATAGATAACGATACTAACAATGAATCATATCTTTATGCGACAATACAAAGCATTATTTTTTTCATTTTAAAATCATTATATATTTTTCATTCGTTTCGCACGACCGGGTTCAAGTGCAAAGTACATTGTGTAATATCTATTTATATGTCCGGTCTATTATTAGCACTTCTTAAAGGCGATAAACACTACGAATTTGTTCAACATTGCACACTTATTATTTAATAAAAACAGTTGTAATGTAAAAATCACCAAACAAACACAATATATATTATGTAATATAAACTTTTTAATCCCTCGCAAACATTTTTCAAGGAAATTAAGTAACGAGATTTATTTTTCAATTTTCAAAAATTTTCAATAAATAAACAAAGCTACGAGACAAAGAAAAAACTAAAGTTTCAATATCTACAGGGATTTGCCGCCGACATACGTGGAGGGATTCCATGACCTCGAGGCCGTGAAGTCGATGGAATATAAGCCACTCGGTAAAACTGGACTGATGGTCAGCAAATTATCTTTCGGAGGTGGACCGTTGGGATGTCATTACGGGTAAAAATAATTTTAAATTAAAATCGTCTATCGGCAAATTTACTTACACGGTATACTGCTTATCGTTACTAATTGATTATTATCTCAGTATCACTATTCGTATTATATACGTTGCAAAAAGAAAACGTAGATTTCTTGTATTTCGCAGTATGTCGTCTGATCGTTAGGATAAAAAGAAGAAAAAAAAAACATTTACGCATCAGTAAATCAATCATTCGTTTCCAGATAAAAGCAAACATGTTTACTATATATTTAATAAAAAATGTATTAAATGTTAAAGTAAAATATGGAAAAATATAAATATTAAATTTTGTAATTCATCTAAATTTTACTTGTGCATGCATGCATGCATGCAATCGAAAGTGGATCGGAATAAATAAAAATGCATTCGTTTCGTCATTTTTTGAATCCTTATTTTGTTCATTTCGAATGCTTTCAATAATCAAAAAATAATTTATAAAATGTTAGGTAAGTTAATATGAATGCATTTCTATATTTAATTTCATAAATAAAAAATATTAAACTTGAATACGCATGCAAATACACAAAAAATAAAATCTGAGAATTTATTAAGTTGAGAATTACTTCTGAATCACTTTGAAAACATTTAAACCCAAACATGAGAAATTCTCAAAATTCAAAAATGTATGGAGAATCATGCATTCAAATGGATTCAGAATTTAATGCACTTCAATACATTTCTATGCATCTGAATTCAATGTTGGTCCCTCCATTTTAGGGATTTATTACTTTTTTTATTTCAATGCATTTGAATGTATTGTCTAAATTACAAATTTTTAGAATTCCTCATTTTTGGATTCAAGTATTTTCAAAATTATTGAGAAGTATTATCTAATGTATACATTTTCAGATTTTAATATTTATAGATTTGGATGAATTCAAGGTTAATGTTTGTTTATTTATAAAATTGGATTAAAAAATATTCAAATTTTAGATAAATAGTTTTTAGATTTCTCGAAAGGATTGCTTTTTTGTCTGCACATTATGAAGACATTCTAAAAATCGCGACTATTATTATCTTAGCGAGAAAAAAATCACTTTACTCCGATTGCACATTTTTACCTTTACTATGGGTTCATCGTAATCAATAAAGAAGGACGGATAATTTTATTGACAGTTCAAGCAACTAATGTTTATACAAACATTCATTGAAAACGTAAATATTTCGTATTTTTATCTAGAAGTGTAAGGACTGTCATACTGAGAAAAAAAAGTATCTAAAAAGCAGCCAAGATATTAATCAAAGTATAATAAAAGTAGAAAAATTATAGGCAATAATTAATAGTTAATAAATGATTCTGAAAACAGTGACTACGATGAAGATGAGGCTATTGCAGCAGTTCGTGAAGCAATTAAACAGGGTATAAATTATATTGACACTGCTCCCTGGTACGGACAAAGAAAATCGGAACAAACACTCGGGAAAGTAAGAAAAATTCATTTATGTGATTATCGCCATAATTAATCGACTTTTTTTTTATTGCATTCGCATGTTTCAAAAAATGTTGCAATATGTTTTGTATAGAGTTTTTTAAATACATAATTGACGTATTTGTTATTAAATATAGTTATTATTCCATCCATGAAACATAATTTGGGTCTTTCGGAAAAAATATCAATTTTATCTCTCCGCAAACCTTTCTTAATCTCTTTCACTATCTGAGATTATCCGCTTCCCAATCTCTTTTCAATATTCGATTTATAAAGTCCCAGGAATCTATCTTTCAGTTTATTAATCTTCTATATATAGGAAACCCAAAGCGATATACTAATGTCTTTCCATCTTACATAAATAGGTAGACATTCAAAAGAATTCAAAAGGTCTACTTGAGCCGGCCAGAATCCGGGTATTTTGAACTGGAAAAAATATTGTTAAATGTTGCAAAACTATTGCTAATCCTGCTTAAACATTCCCATTCAAACCGGAATGTTTCGTTCGAATTAATCGAACTACTGAAACCGATAAAATTTCAATGGGATTTAATCGACACAATCGGAATCGAAATTGAATCCAATTGAAAATTAATGAGATATAATAGGATTTGAATGGATATTACACTTTAATAAGATGTTATGTGTTATTTATACACTTATTGAATGTATATATGATTGAATCGGATATCATAATTATTTACATTAAATATGATATTCAAACGGTTATAACCGCGTTCGCGTTCAATGGGATTTGAAGAGAAAATCGTCGTCTCTGACTTAAATGGGTTTCTGTTGGATTTCCTACGATGCAAATTAAATGCGATTTGATACGCGCTAGATGAAATTGTATAGAAAATGTTTCTCCTTTCCGGTGAATGGGTTTCTGTCATATTTTATACATTACGAATATAATAATACTTAATAGGAAATTTCATCGCCCTAAGTTGAATTGGAATTGATTGGAATTTTTATTTGGAATTTCAATGGGATTCTGTTGGTTTATTGGGATTTAACCAGAAATTGCACTATCGCAAGATTATGAAATCCGGGCGAATTTGATAATACTAGTGTCATGGGATTCAACCGGAAATTCGCATATTTTATTCTGAATAGGATCATGGGAATAATCAGTATATTTACTTTAATCCAAGATAAATAGGATTATATTGGATTGTTTAATCTTCAGGTTTGAGAAACACAGGTTTAATCGGATTTGATCGTAAACTAAATGTTTCTAAAATGAATGAGGTTCTATTACATATCAAGAAATACAAGTTCAGTATAGGATGTAATCAGATAATTCCTTCTATATATAGGACTAAATCGGTTATATGACGTTAGCCTTCTGGGATTTTATAAGAAATGCGATTCCACAGGATATCGACTGATATCCGTTAAATTGGATTAAATCGGTAATTTTCTTCTGTTGATTTAAATGAGATTTTATTACGTGGCGACCGATGCAAGTTCAATGGGGTACAATCGGATATTTCCATTTGAAATTCACAGGACTGAATAGATTATATAAAGCATCAGGAGTTCTCAGATTCTCAGATAGAATCTCATTAGACCCTACCAGGAGAATTCCCGATTGAAACCCATTAGGGATCCGTCATATATGGCTTTCTAAAAAAACCCATTGCATTTGAATCATCGTCTACTGATTGAATCACATTTAACCCTCGTCCTCGTCAGGAATAAACCCGTTTATTCTACTTCATTTTCTTATGGCTATGACTAATTAAATCCGATAGGAGTTAATTAATGGGAAACAATCGGTGATTTCGTTTACGATTAAAACCCATTGCCGTATTTTTAATAGGTTTTCACGGGAATGTTTAAGCAGGGAATGTTAAAATAGAACAACGAAGCCTCGTAACCTAAAAGGCCTCATAAAGAGTTGACAATTTTAAAAGAGATAAAGAACATCTTGTCATATTTCAGTCTCGTCACAGTAATAAAAAATGATTAAAACATCAAAACTTTGATCAAGAATTCAGAAGTATTCGATGTAGAAGAAATTAATCCATTTTTAATCATTTTTAATCCAAGTTCACACCTGTCAATCTTTTTTTTTTGTACTGGGGTGGTTGTTGTATTGTACTCTTAAAATGAGCTATATTGTTCGTTATATGATTTCAGCAGACAATTGAAGTGATAATGCATCATTAAAATTGAAATATTGTAAAGTACATATACAACGTATCTAAAATATATTCTTAGAATATTTGAAAAATTTTTTTAATATTACAAAATGTGACATTTGACGTCTCCATCAGAGTATTTCTGGAATATTTTTGAAAATTGCTCTAGAATACACTTTGTCTTCAAATGCAAGATTCTGCAAACTTTCTGTAACTATTTCACTGCTGGTTGAATATATATAACACCAAATTGTTTTTGCTCCGCGCTCAAAAAGAATACTCTCAATAATCAAAATTAAATTATATTAAATTAACATTAAAGTTTCAAAGAACAAAACTCTTTATCTTTGTGCCCAATTTTTATCTTTCTATGTCAATTTGATTCAAAGATCTCCAGATATTCCAAAAGTGTTGTGATGCAACTTCTCCAAAATTGTCGATATCTATCTTCTGAAATTGTATAATAGGTCTTGACTTCTATTGATGGCACTTCAAATTTTGAATGATTTTCTAAAATTTATTTAAAAGTAGAGAAACTAAAGAATTGATAGCAATGCATAAGTGTCGGTGAAATTGAAAAAATATAATACTGATGAAAATTTAATTTTTATTTCTCGATCCATTATCAGTTATACTATTTTGCTTATAATGCATGATTATATTGCAAATAATTACAGAAATTCTTTGCAAATTTCATGAAAAAAGGATAACTCAGTTATATTACCAATGCAAAATATTTCCACAAACAATATTTAATGTAATTAAATTTTTTTAAATGTCAATACCTTGAATATTAATTCATATTTATTCTAAACTCATTGAAGACATTGTAAATGTATAGAATTTTTTTTACAATATATTTTAAGCTATATTTTCATTCGTAACCTTATCAACCTTAATCGGACCTTTATTTTTCGTATGAAAAATTTGTTTTATTTATTTCTTTTATTCACTAAAGAATAATTTCTTCGTATGTAATTCTGCACCATCATTAAAACAAGCAAGAACATATTATCTGTGAATATTTTGCTTTAATAAGTGTTTATTAAATTATTTTTTTATATTAAATTAAATATATAAATATAAAAAAAAAAAATAAATTAAAAAATTAAAAAAAAATATATAAATATAAAAAAAAAAATAAATTAAAAAATTAAAAAAAAATAAAAAAAATAAAAAAAGAAAAAATGTCTCGAGTGTTTCATTATAATACTTTACGTTAATTGATTATTTAAAGTATAGAATCTGCAAAATTGTTTAAATACCAAAAACTTTCTAATGTAGACCAGTTACCCACTGACCATTATGCAACAATAAAAGTGTAAATATAAAATGATTGACTTTTTTTCACATTTCAGGCTCTGAAAGGGTGATTCTACGTAGCACATACAATCCCCAAAAAAATTCTAGTAAAAATCGTTTAAAAAAAATAATTTGTTTCCAAAAGTTTTCACTCGATTTTAGATAATTTTCACTGGAATTTTGTTCAGGTATTACATACGTTTTATAAAATGACCCTTCCAGAGCCCAAATTTTGATAAAGCGTTTCAATCATTTTTTATTTATACTTTTCCTGTTCTGAAGTTAGCTCGGTAACTGTTCTACTTTGGAACCCCCTTAACAAAATATTTTATATAGTAAGGATTTAACAAAAGAGCAGATCTCATCTATTCATATATACCTGACACGTCCAAATGCACAGAACAGTCCTTGGTGTTCATGTAAAAGAAATTGTTCAGATTATGCGTTCTTGAAAATTATTACAAAAATGACTTACAAAAACCGGAAAAAAAAGATAAATAAATTCGTAAACAACAAATAATATCATGACAGAAATAAAGAAATGAATTCACACAGTAAGTTCAACAAATAATTATTAATAGTGTACTTACCGATATCACCCCAAAATAAATCATACTATCACTAAGGTAAATGAAACAGTGAATTTTTTTATTTTGTATTTTATTGCAAATATAAAGGTTAAAAAATAGAAATGTTCCCTACAAATATACAAATATATATATCTCTTATAATATAACTACAGGCACTCAAAGGAATTCCTCGTAAAGCTTATTACATATCGACCAAAGTTGGAAGATACAATCTGGACTATGAACACATGTTTGATTTTTCGGTCCAGAAAACTCGTGATAGCTTTAAAAAAAGCTTGGAATATCTTCAAGTCGACTATGTTGATATCGTGCAGGTACGATTCTCGTAATTTAATTCGAGACTATTGACATCAATAACATTGATGGTGCTCACATCACCGATTATATTAAATTATTGGAATAAATTACAATGCGTTTCTCCGAAATTTACATAGTTATGTCTACATAAATATATTGTTCATTTTGAACAACTATTAATTATTTTTCATAGGTTCATGACATAGAATTTGCAAATTCGTTGGACATTGTTTTAACTCAAACTTTACCAGAATTATCGAGGCAAGTTGCAGATAGAAAAGCGAGACACATTGGTATCACTGGATATCCAGTTTCAATTTTGAAGGAATGTGTTGAAAAAAGTAATATCAATATTGCCTGTATATTAACATATTCAAGGTTCACTCTAATAGATGAAACCTTACTCGATTATATTCCTTTCTTTAAGGTAATCATCACATTATCTTATATATTAACATTATATTATACAATAAGTATAAAAAGCATATTGTCTTATGCATTAAATTTCAATTTTGAACTAAGTATACTTTGGGAATGTTATGATCATTTTTATACACTATTATACTGTAATGATGATATAGTTATTTTGTCGATAATTCTTAGGAATGCAATATCGGAATAATAAATGCTGCAGCTCCATGCATGGGACTTTTAACAAATCGTGGTCCACCTGAGTGGCATCCCGCCGCAAGTGATACAAAAGAAAAATGTGCAGCTGCAGCACGACATTGCCAGGTTGGACACAATATTATTTTATTTACTAAATTAAATTTTAAGGTTAATTACCCAGAAATACAATACCAAAATATAAAAATATATAATATTAAAAATTCTTTTAATAAATACGAAGAATAATCATTCATAAAAAAGTAAAATATTGTACTTATTTATTATTAGGACCATGACACGGAACTGGCAAAACTGGCAGTGTGGCATTCACTACAATGTAACGATATATGCACGAATCTCGTTGGTATTCAAAATTTACAAGATCTGTATAGCAATTTGAATGTCATTAAGAATGGAATAACCGAAAGTGAAAAAACTCTACTAGAAGAACTCAAAGAAAAGTAAGTACCATGGGGCTACGACATTCTGCAACTGTGTATGGCATACAAATGGGATATGAAATCAGCACATTATGGTGTAATCGAAATTCATTCATCATTGGTTCTTATGTCTTTTTTTAATAATTTTTGTACTGATTTTGATAAGGAATATAATTCTGGGATATATACTAGAACATACATTCCATCAATTTTTCAAGTTGTCAAAAGACTCTGGCAATATTAAATATTTGTAAACAATTTGAGTATCACCATATCTTATGTACGTATTATATATCCTTTAATTATATTTTTTATATTGCAGTAATTTTTTAAAATACAATAATTTTAAAATGAAAGAAATTTAAAATAAGCCTAGTAGAACAACTTTCTCTTTATAGTCAACCTGTGCACATTACATAATTCTTATAGTTTAAATAATTTGCCTGTCAGAACCTGTACAACATGTCCAGTTATACAATTACAAAAGACAATAGTTTTTGAAAAATAAAACTGCACTACTACACAAACGAATGTAGCAGTATGAGCTTTGGGAATGCTCCCATTTCTGGGTTTAAAAAAGTATGAAATATAAGAAGATACTCATTCATTGGTCATTCGCATATGAACGGCTTGTAAAGCTGCAGTCATGAGATTCAAACAGATTTCATTGCTTGCTAATAATGGAGTAATGTCAAGTGACATCTTGTTATTTAAATGTAACATAAAAATTTAATTTCTTTATCGGTAGCTCTCGATACCGGAGACTCATAAAGTGTTTGGTTTGACATACAATCACCTAAGAGTCTATCAACTGTTACAAAAATTGGTGAGTTTCCTACCCAATGTAAAGTCAGGAAAAACCATAGCAATTTTGGTTTCAAAAGTAATGAAGCAAATGTAAACAATCTTTTTTTAACCTTATACAATTACTTCTTATTTTTATGTCCCTAAAGAGGTAAAATATGCAAGTCCATCATTTTTATCTTTCTAAAAATAGTAGATCAGCTATCTGATTTATTTCAGGTATTTTTCGAAACTCACAAGGACCCACTGGGAAGGCGATGAGCTTCGAACTTACAAAGCTGCCATGCGGAAGTGTTGGCAGAAACATTGAGAGAAAATATATTCAATCAATGACCAGAAATATAAGACTCGTGGAAAAATATTGTGAGAAAATGGTTTACACCTTATATGTATTCTACTGTCCTGATATTGTATAAATAATCGTTTATCGTTTAAATAAAATTTTATAGTTATTTTTCTCAGGAAAAACTCAATTAGTATAATATTCCTTACACATTTTACACAAAATCAGACTTATTTGTTGGTATTTCAATGAAAAAATAATAAAATTTACGCCAATAAAAACTAGAATAAAAAAATATATAATATAAAAAATAAATAAAGAAAAAAAAAATATAAGTAGAAGAAAGTACCATCTCTGTAAACGGAAATTGATTGAAGCCTCCAAAGCACGCAGTATTTGAAACAATTCTGCCTAACCCATTTTAATCCCTGCAAATGCTAGCTTTGCAGGTTTCATTCCATTTCTGTATACGCGGATTAAAAATTCATAAAATTTAAGCAGACATGTGATGGTAACATTTTTCTCAATTTGAATATCTCTACAATACTTTAATTATTTTAATAAAACATTTTCTTCACTATGAATAAATTATTGATTTTAATATAATCCTATTTTCATTTAACTTACATTCATTTGAATGTACAATGCAACTTTGATAAATATTACTGTTATAAAATACTATAAAACTATTTGTTTTATTTGCATTTATTCCTCGTAATTAGTAACGATACGTCGTCTAGGAGATGAATAGTTGTTATCACTTCCTGGTTTGATTTGATAAGTTAATTCGTACATTAAAACACTAATAAGTGAACCAATAATGTGTTTATGATACAATTGCTTCAGTTCAAAGCCCTTTTTGAGGCATAGTTCCCTCCCACCATCATTATACTCAGAAGCAACAAGATTCACACAACTGTAACCTTGCTTGATAGCAAATTCAACAGCAGTATTTAATAAACACGAGGCTATACCTTTTCGTTGATAATCTGGATGAACACACAGTCGTTTAATCCAGGCGCCTTTGTCAAGATTGTAACTTTTAGATAAAGCAATGCAGCCAATAATTTTGTTGAGGTGCGAGGATTCATCTATGTTTAATGTTCGAAACTGTTCCTCGTTAAGTATAAAACATCTCGTATCTTTATCTAATGGATCTCCCATAACTGGAGAAAAAGCCTCAGCTACCCAAAAGCATGAAAATGCATTGGACATGTAAATTCTGAAAGAAAAAACATACATATAAATTTATTGCTATGTAGCGAACATTTCGTATATAACTTAACGTGTTTAAGTTTTATTACTGTGGAATTTTTTGAACTTGGCTGTCGACATCCATTGCCTTCATTCTAAAAGCTATGCAAGTTCCAATATATGTTATAAATAATACAAGTGGAATTACACAAATGCAGACAGTACTGGGTACACTGAAGAAAATAAACATTACTGCTGCAAAGAGTATCATCATTTGAAAAGTAATTTCTTTCAATATATTTCCCACAAAGGCACTGTTCATGGACGACATAATTCCATTTTTTATCAATTCGCGGCATCTCAACTCATCTCCTGATTTATATCTTCGAATAAGAACGTAGTGATTCGTTTCCGCCATGATCTGCAATATTTTATAGAAAATACATTATTACATCATAATTATATGTAATTCATTTTTTTAATTTGTAACAGCACAGCTAATACACCAGGTTTATTTACTTACGTGCTTAGCCTTAGCGGCCTTAGCAGCCTTAGCACCTTAGTACATATATATGTATATGTATATGTCTGTGCTTACCAGTGCTTACCACCACTTACCACCGCCAGAGATCACTAATCTCTGTTCATATAGACTGGTTGCGTTCTCTTTTAGTTTTTTCTCGGTTTTCGGTGGAGTGCCAAATTCCCCAGTCCCGATCCCCGATTACTATGGGCATTCACAGCTCCCGGCGCGAAGGGTTTTCAGTACTACAGTTCTCCCCCCGTTATTACGGAAGGAATTGCCATGTGGACAATTACGGAGGGGGACAATAACGGGGGGAGAACTGTATATATATGTATATAAGCATATCGTAAGCATATAATAATAGACGCCACGTTTTTTAAGCCTTCAATTTATTTTTTCGCGATTTTCTTCAATTTGAAAATTTATTTTTTATTTAATAAATAATGTACGATAAAGATATCCCTGGTAAAAAAGTGGATAGAATCATATAGAATCGGATTCCAATTCTATCCGGATTTTAAAGAAACGGATAAACATATATCCCAACAAACGAGAAAGTATATTGAAAAAAAATTTTTCAATCCGGAATCTGTCCATTTTCGAATTGCAATCAATTTTTTGTAATTCTATATAACTATAATTATATTAATTCGACGCAATACGTCCGAAAGAATTTATAAAAAGCAGAAACAATTCTTTTCAATACTTTGTTAAAATCTCGACGCGTTTCAAGTAGGATCGTATATACGTCTGATTAAATTTCGCGAAAGCAGTAGCAATTCTTTTCAATCCTTGGTATAAATTTTGACGCCATGCAATTCGGTCCAATGCGTCTGATAAGAATTTCGCGAATGCCGTACCAATTCTTTTCAATACTTTCCCTACCGTGGTAAAAAAGTGGATAGAATCGTATAGAATCGGATTCAAATTCTATCCGGATTTTAAAGAAACGGATAGAAATGTATAGAAAATGTATCCATTTCTATCCGGATTTTAAAGAATTAAAGATACATTTTCTATACATTTCTATCCGTTTCTTTAAAATCCGGAAAGAATTTGAATCCGATTCTATACGATTCTATCCACTTTTTTACCAGGGTACAATTTCGACGCTTTCCAGTTCATCAATCCAATAAGTTCAGTCGAATTACACAAAACAATACCCACCAAAATTGTGACGCGTTGTCACAATTCAATCTAATACGTCCGATTAAATTTCGACAAAGGAACGAAAATTCGGGTCACTATTACATTTCGGGTGTTTTCAACGTTTCCGAACGAATTTTTCTGAAATAATAATCAATTTAATACAAATGCATTATTCCTTTTACGGTAACTCCGGTAAGTCATGGAGGAATATATGGAGGAATGAATCCGAATTCAATTCTTCGTCCTCTATTGGACGCGAAAATATTCCACAGAATTATATATAAGAAAACATTTTATTTTTATTTTTATTTTATTTATAAACGTGCAAGATGCCCTTTACTCATTTAATTTTTACTTTACATTTAATTCAAAATTTCAAGCAAATGCGCAAGTACGATTTTTATTATTAAAATAAAATATAGTTGTCGGTGGTTTAGTGGTATATAAACGCTCAGTTATGGCATCGAGGGTAGTTGGATTGAGTAAAGTAATTTTTTTTTTTCGATCATAGAATTTATTATCTTACTAAATATTACACAGAATTGAAAGAATTTATTATCTTACTAAATATTACACAGAATTGAAACGTATATTCAATCCGAAAGTGGACAGATTCCGGATTCAATACTTTTCCGTTTGTTGGGATACCTTCTATATATATTTCTATATATAGAAAATGTATGTCTATCCGTTTCTTTAAAATCCGGATAGAATTGGAATCCGATTCTATACGATTCTATCCCATTTTTCACCAGGGATATATGATCGTGTTCCCAGTAAACGAAATTGCATTTAGAAAATAGGATTGAGAACAATGGGGAATTATTAAGAAGCATATAATTTATTTATTTTTAAACGTGAATAATTCTTAATGATTCCTTCATTGTTCTCAACCATTATTTTTTTTTTTGCTTGTTAATAATTTTCAATAATTTTTCGTTTACTGGGTTGATATAATTAAAATTTTTGGTAGTTCTGATCAAGAATCCGTGAGCTCTGTAGGCTTTGCGGGTAACTACATACTCTTTAAGTGATGATCATTAAATTTCAAAGAGCGATCGAAAATTACACCGATAATATCCTTAACTGCGCAGAGACTGACTGCAGAGACCGATTTTAAGCGCCAGCCATTAACGAAATATGAGAATAACATAGATTCTGTAATTCTGTAAAAAGAAATATTGTACTTAGCGATATTATAAGGCAAAAAGTCTGTTATCCAATGACCATTTGAATAACGCTTCTAGGGTCACATTGCAACTTAACTGCATCTCTCGGACTGCTAATTTCAGAGAAAATTTTAACATCATCAGCGTAAATAAGTATGTTACAATTTGCAACCGATTGCATAATATTATTTATAAATCATGTAAATAATACAAGTCCTAGATGTGAACCCTGCGGAACCCCTGAAGTATATAGTGAGATATTTATTTGAGTTATAGCCCTCTTTTACCCTGACGATCTGTTCTCGGTCAACAAGCAAAGACAAAATCCATTTAAGACCATTCCCTCTAAGCCCTAATTGATACAATTTATCAATCAAACACCCACAATCAACCGGACCAAACGCTTTGGAGAAATCCAGACTGATTGAGTCAACCTGTCTGAGGTTCTCCAACGGCTGAACGATAAAATCTTTATATATTAGTTAGTTCGAGGTAGTAGATTTCCTCCGTACAAATCCATGCTGATGGGCATCAGCTATAATACTCGAGAAGGCGTCTGATACCTTAGCTGCGACAATAGTATCGAGTATAGTTTAGGAAGAGTGTTATTAATAATTGATATCGCCTTGTAATCTCGCACATTGCAAGCATTGCCAGCTTTAAAAATGGGCGTTTTATGACGTTCGGTAAAAAACCTTCCGACAAAGACTTATTATTAAAAATGAACAAAATAGGTTTTAATAGTGGACCAATGCATTTTTTAATAAAAATTGATGTTAAAAAGTCCGGTCCAAAACTAAATTTCTCATTATAATAATATTGTTTAGGGCCCGAGTAATGTCTTCTTCTGTAACAAGCTTATCGTTGAGAATTCATTCTAGATCATAATTTCTTAGATCGACTGTACTGGATTAATTTTATATGAACTGAGGTAAAATAGGTAACGAAGAGATATGTCCGCTCCAGATGAGACGTAACGATCATTCAGAAACATATATAGAGCTCGGGACTCCATTTGACGATTTCAGGTTCCTAACGTACGACCAAAACGCTTTAACGTTAGATTTCGCGTTCGATACTCTATTTATATAATTTCTGTATGATGCCTTTGACAGTCTTATATACAATTTGCACGTAAACGCTTAAATTCTATGAACTGAGACAAATTACCAGATTCACGCCAATGTCTATGTGCAATTTTCTTATCAACTATTAGGTCTTTTAACTCTCGACGTATACCAAATAGGATAACTCGAGGAATAAACTCGCTTAACCGGAACAAATTCATTAATAATCGCATAGATTACTTTATAAAAAACAGAAATGTTATCGTCTAACTGAATTTCAGACAGCAATGATGAGTCCCAATCGATTTCGCTCAATAATGAGGACATTCTGTCATACTTTGCACTACGAAAATCCCATATTGAACGCACTGGAAGTTCATAGAAGCATGACTATAGAGCTGACAATCTTGAAGGCTGCCGATGGATGGTGAATATCTTCAGGAACTAAAAAATCAGTCGACGGTACATATGACGTATATGACAGACTTCCTTCTTTGCTAAATGCAAGATTCAGAGTGTAATAATGTTTGCCCGGAGGTTCAGGAAAAGACTGGTGAAGCGCTGCCAGATTGCCAATAATATTAGCTCCTTTCCGAACAATCACATCTGCAGGCGTTCAATTGTATTCCCCAGAAGGCGGATTCCATGTAGTTGACGGAAGATTATAATCACCAAACAAAAGCAACTAATGACCTGGGTATTTGGTTACTATGGATGATCCATCTCTTCATAATGCTTACAATACATACTGGAGTCTGACCGTAGCGGATCAAACCGATGAGTAAATCTTCGAGTTCCAATAGAAATGGTTATAAACAATTGCTCCACGTCAGAATGAACAATATCACAGATTACCACCTTGAAAGCTTGACTAGCAGCAATCAAAACTCCACCACCATAACCACTGACACCGGTAACTGATACTCTGTCGCCGAAAAACAATAATATTATATCCTCCTAAACCTCCTAAACCCAACTCACTGTTATTGAGTACACCTACTGTATAGAGATAGGATAGGTTTCTGTTAACAAGGTCCGGTTGAGGGCAATTTTCAACAAGGTTAATTAAATATTCATCTTCAAATTCATTATTTTATTTTTTTTTAATTTTATTTATTTTTTTTTTAATTTTCTACCCTCTTCTGCACTCTTTTCCCAATAACCTAAAAGCCGTAATATAAGCCGTAACCCCAAATAAAAGTTTAATATTACGAACTTTATGTTACGTATATATTACGTTACATAAAGTACGTAACGAAATCCTATTGTAGATAGTCCTTAAGGGGGTTCCAAAGTGAAACGACATTTCACGTTTCACGATCGAGTTTTTCCAGATTCCTTATTCATCCGCTAACGGCTAAATGACAGCAACTGAACGTGAACATATATATATACACACGCGCTCGAATACTCTCGCAACCAAGTCGTTCTATCATATTTATTTCACCCCACGGAGCAGAACCACAAAATACGAAATAAGGGCCAAGTTTATTTCCAAAAGTTAGGGTTTTTAATGCTCAAACCCGATGCAAATTAAGTCCAGTATGCTTTGCATCCCCGCGTAGAATCACGCAGTAATAATACAGCGTTTTTTCGCGATGTCTGCCTAAAACTGCGGTATTGCGATGAAAAGAGATATCGCGTCGGCTGCAGCAGCGCCATTTGCTCCAATTGGCAAACAGCGGAACTGAAAAAATTAATAAATAATGTTTGCCTTTTTTCGAAAATCGAACTCTATTATTTTGAAAGTGTATGCATTTCATGTATATGATCGCAGGAAAGTTTTCAGCAAAATCGGTTCTATTGGAAATGAGTTTCGACAAAAAGTGTTGATAAAAGTTCTACTTTAGAACCCTCTTAAATGTTTTGAATCCCTAATAATCTTTACCGGGTAGACACAATAACGGACACAATTAGGATCCCTCGCAGTGAAACTCAAGGCAGAGGGCAGCAGGGTAACTAACGGGAGTTTACTAACACATATACAGATGGATAAGCGCGTGATAATC